>VXBP01010621.1:1205273-1491895 GCA_013400115.1 Rhinopomastus cyanomelas | reverse complement strand
GACTTGATCTAGGGGATCTCTGGCAGGGGGACTGGACTAGATGCACCCTTCCAATCTCTAGTGTTCTCTGCTTCTGTGAAATGAATGCGGAGACCATTGCACCAGATCATAGTGCTACACTTAGTCTTGAGAGATTTCATTTGGAGCTCACAAAATTAGAAGCATGTCTTTAAAAGCTTAAAAAATATTTCAGTGAGATCAATACTAATTTTCATTTATGGGGTGAGAGAGATCAGGTGACAACAGTTTCAGACTTGGGTTAGGAATGAGTTCCCGTTTGCGCAAAATTTTTTCTGAATGGCTGTACCTAGTGGCTCTCAGAAATACAAGTGTGGATGCCTAATTCTTGACTTGTGGCTTAAGAAAGTTTGTTGAACTGATCTACTTTGAAGACAATGTCAGTGACGGACTTAGGTTCTTGCGTCTATTCTTCTGCTGCAGCCTTTGTCACTAGAAACTACCAAATACCTGCCTTCAGTGTGTCTGTTTCCCTTCTTCAGCCTCTGCGTTTCCAAAGTGCCTGACTCATCAGAGGACTATCTTAGCCTTAGAACTATCTTAGTCAGAGAACTGTGCCGTATTGTTTTTAATTTAATCCCATAATAATGATCATTCCTGCGTGAAGGTGAGCACCCAATACTTTGTCGTATGTTCCCATAGCTATCACTAGCCTTTAAAAGGTTTAAGTGGTGAATGTCCCTTACCAGTTGCTTTGTCACTTCATACCTATAAAAAGGCCTCAAGACGCTGCAGTTGCACATGCTTGTAAAGGCGTATCAGCAGTATCACTCATGCACGTCTATCAAAATGAGGCAGCTCGGGTTTCCAGCCGTGAATCAACCCTTCGTCATCCTGATTTTTGGGCTTTTTCAAATTCAAGCAAGTAACTGCGGAGAGAAAATCTATTCCTGTTCTTCAGAGAGCAGGGAATATGTGTTAGCTGGCACCATTTAATGTTACGAGTCTTTAAAACTATGGCAAACCCAGAATGCTTCCTGCAGCTCCACTGAACCAAGGGGAATGGATATCCACCCCCCACCCACTGCTAGTTGTCTTTTAATAGAAACAATAGGGAGCTTTTGCACATCTAATACACTTTAAAGTGGATTACAACACTGGCTCCTGTGTAAATCACCCGCGGGCTGCTAGTGAGCTCGGAGTTGCTGCTGTGGAGCAGCCTGTTCCTTTCAGTGAACATTACAAGTTTGTTTTAAGTAATGAATGCACAGTTCTCCAAGTATAAGCACTCTACCATCTTCCAATCCCTGATGATTCTGTGATTCAACAACATATAGCTAGTGAACCTTTCAGTAATTTAGGGTTTTTCTTTTTTGTTCAGTGTATCCCTTAAAAGATAGTGATTTGTTGAAGTGGGTGTAAAAGAATTTCAAGGATCCTGTAACAACTGTACAAAACTGGGAGCTAAAACTCCCTCGGCCAGCAGGTCACTCACTGATCCTTTGCCCTTGTGCATGTCACTGCTTATCAAATCCAGTCAAATCCTGTAAAAAGTAAATGGCTGTTTTTGAATGTTAGATACTTCCTCAGGCAGAGACCTTTTGTGAGTGCATAAATTACTGTAGCTCTCTCATCCTGTAAATTATAATAATTAACTACAATAAAGTATGAGTTTAAATGTGCTGAAGAGCTGTGAACTGGAGCTATAACCTGTCCTGACATATGTTTACACATAGGTCACTGGGTTATTGGGTTTTTTTTCCAAGGTCAACCTTCATTTGCACAAAAAGCTTCAACATCTGAGACCTGACTCTTGACACCTATAAATTATGTCAAAAAGATTGCTCTTAGACGTTTGTAAATGTATATCAAAGGTTTAGAGATGTGAAAGTGTGACAGGAGTCTTAGGGCCTGAAGAAGTATGTTTATGCAGAGTCTGCAATAATTCCACTTATTTTATTAATTGTGAAATTTTAGATTAACTGTTATGCTGTTCGGATGAGAGAAAGCTCATCCAAAATCACTCTCGTGTTCTTGAGAACAATTATGTTCCTTTCCTGCTTCACACTGATTTAATTCACTGGGTTAATTCCTACACAGCAGAGCAGAGAACAGGTAATCTTGCTGTGCAGTCAGTTTGCTCTGTGGCATTGCTGTACTCCTGCATGTTCTATTCTGTCTATTAACTGGAAATGATTTGTATGTGTCATAAGTGTCTTTATTTCTTGTGGATTTTGTATCAGGGCGACCCTGGTTCTTCTGCAGCAGGAATTAAGGTAATTGAGCTGTAAAGCGGTTGTACAGGGAGGAGGGTGGTTGGTCTGTGTTACTTGGGAGTGCCACAGGCATTTTGAGTGCTGTTAATGTTACAGCTTCCCCAGTTCTGTTTTTGTCAGATCTCACAGCTTTCATCTCTTTTCTTTTAGGGTGAGCCTGGTGAATCTGGACAGCCTGGACAAAAGGTATTGTTTGGAAAAGTTCGGGTTTTCCTTCCTTCTCTGTTGGATTTGTGACAAAGGGTGTTCACAGAGGTACCTGGTAGCATTTCGTGTACAGGGATGAGCCCAAGGCAGTAGCACAGTTCAACAGCTCAATGCCTGAACAGGTTGTGTGTGTGATCATTTTGTATTTTGTAGAAGCACAGGAGTGATGTCAGTAATTAACACATATTAGACTAACATGCCTTCCCTTCTGGCCACAGCGTGCTTCTTACCCAGCTGCAACTGGTGAGACTAACAAAGAACAGCTCTGCTCCTTGAGTTGAGCCTGCGTGTTTGACTGCATATTAACCTTCAGGCTATGGTACGTCGTTACGTCTTGTTAGGGAGAAAATAAATATTGACTAGAATGCCTTTCACAAATACCTGTAAAGGGAGTCAAGCCATCAGCTGTACATGGGATGGCTGGATCGACACAGACCAGGTATTAACTTTGTGTTCTCCCCTCTGGGGGAAGAACTTCCTCTGGGTGCTGTGTAGCTGAGGCTGCTTTTGTAAGTCAAGGTTCAGCAGGAGCCGTAATGACTCTGTGTTGCACGAGGCTCTCAGAGGATGGGGACTTTCCTCTTTGAATCCATAGCACACCAAACGCAGCGACTGCTGAGCTTTCAGTCGCCTTTCCTGAGAATCAGAGTCGGGTCCTGCTGGGAGAGCTCCTGAAAGGGCAGAGAGATGACTCAATGAAAGAAACAGACTTTTGCTTTCTAGTGTTTGGTTTCCCTCAGGAACCTTTGGCACCATTC
This sequence comes from Rhinopomastus cyanomelas, assembly GCA_013400115.1. Lineage (NCBI taxonomy): Eukaryota > Metazoa > Chordata > Aves > Bucerotiformes > Rhinopomastidae > Rhinopomastus > Rhinopomastus cyanomelas. Next base: position 1,488,696 of record VXBP01010621.1, on the reverse strand, counting down.
TTGCCTCTTTCTAACATCAACAATTACCTGCTGCTGCCACAGCGGAGCGGAATCCAGCTGCCAGCTGATCTAGCAGGTTTTTCAGATAGACAGTCAAGAGCTAAAATTCCTTGCAGTGAGCTGCAGCGCAACGATTTTCTAGTACCCAATGCCTTTTGAGAACTAAGCAAAACCCCAAAAGACATATAAAATAAAATAAGTTAAACCTTTTTGTTTGGGAAATTATAACTGTCATCAATTCTAATGAAGACAGTTACGCTTGCAAATGCCATTCTTCAGTAAAATGTCCTTTTAATTAGGAAAGGTAAACAAAGTAGTTTAGAACTGTCTAGTCCACAGAATCACTCGGTGCGTGCGTTCTGCAACGGAGACTTTGCTTGGGTGATAGACTAGAAAATGCACTTAACAGCCTGTTGAGATTCACGTTCTCTTTAGCTGACCACCGTGGAGGCAAAAGTAGCAGTGATTTATCAGCAGGCTCCTGGATCTCACTTCCCAGGCAGTCAGGTTTGATCTGATTTAGGCAATATAGATAAGTGAGAGGTGTACAGTTCATGCTTTCTATAGTCTTAGCTGTTCACACCCAAGGAGCCTTAATGTGTTCCTTCAATTCACTTCACAAGCTTCCAGTATCCCCACTTCGTATCCCCAGCCTGAAACAGCAGCTCCCATAATGTGCTCATTGAATTCCTCCCCCAGCTAGTGCCTCGTGTTTACTGTTCTCACCCTGCTTATCATAGACTTGTTCACCCTACTTGAGGTGGCAGGGGTCCCTTTGTTCAACAAGAGGCATGTCTCTGCCCTCGTTATGTGCTTAACACTTTTCACTGTACTGTATCTCATTCCTGTTTCCTTATATTATGCTCTTTCATCTTCCAGTTATCTCTTGTCTGCCTTCTAAGGACACATAAATACTGAGCTGCCCATGTGAACAGTATTTAGATGAAATGGAGAGTGACAGCATCTCAGTGGTCAGAAAAGGTTGTGGCATGCCATCAGAGGTGATAGAGTGACCTGCCCTGGCAACCTCGGTATTATGAGGTGGAGTTAGCATAGCACCTTGGTTTCATTAGAAGTCATTCTTCTCACAAATCATACTCAGATCTGTTGTGTCAGGAAACATCTAGAAAATAAAATGTTACACATTAATGTGTAATGCTAATTGATTAGTCCTTGATACATTAATTCATTAGTTTTGATTACTGTGACTGTGAACTGGCTTTGCTAGATCATTTCTGCTTCTTCTGTGTGGGTCTACGTGGCTTAGCTGTGTCCCAAGAGTAAACAGTGACTCATGGCAGCAATGCCAATAGATTATTGGTTATAATTAATCAAATCCCCTGCTTCAACCTAAACTGTAGTGCTTCTACAATTAGATGAGGAACGGTCTCAGTAGAAGTGGGGTGTGTATGGCTACTGGAGTAAGATACCAAAGAGACAGTAGTAGGGGTTTGGAGCTGCTGTTTTGTCAGGAATGAGGGCAATAGAGACCTTTTAAATGATTAATCTTTTGCAAGAGTGACAACCCTGCTTCTGCTTTAGGAAGAGCCAGGCAACCTACTGAGAAATAATAAAGTTGATCAAAAATGGTCTCTTAGCCGCTATTCTTTCATCTGATTTTATAATCAATATTTGGAGACTGGAAACCTTTCCAGTGCTTTGAGGCAACTTGAGCAGTTAAAATTCTTGGAGTAACTCAAATGGACAAGGAAGCTGCTATCAGATCCTCCTGTAACATTTAAAAATCACCCCATTTGGTAAAGCAATTTGCAGACCCTCTTTTGCGGTTTCCAGTTTGTGGCAGAATGTGATTTTGTTATTGGAGCTTCAGGTTTGTTTAACATTTCTGCCTCAAACGAGTGTCTTTGGGTGCTGCAGGCTGAAGAACATCTGTGCTCTGCATAGCTGTGTTGATGGCTGTGCATATATACACGCAGATACACGCGTGGGGGGTGTGGGGGACTGTGTGTATACACGCACGTGAAGGATTTTAATAGCACAATCTGTATGAATCAGCCCAAACCACACAGTTGAAATCTGGATTTCTGTAAAGCTCACGAGTTTACAAAATCTGGGATACAGTTTAACTGGTTATAAAGGTAGAACTTGGCTTCAGGGTTCCAACCTGAGCTTCCAGAAAGTTCAGGGGATATTCATACCCGAGGTGCTGGTTGGAATCCATGTCTGTATTAAAATAAAATATCCAGCCTTTAAAATAATGTTTTCTTCACATGTTATTGATTTTTTTTCTTCTTCATAATCTTTATTTCCCCAGACAATATATTTCCGTGTAGCTGGTATCTGAGAATAGCTATTTGGCTATTCTTCTCTTAGACTACTATCAGCTTCATTTCAAAATTAATATATTCAGTTTTCAGTGCTTGTTAGAGAGTTACCCACTGCCAACATAGCGCTGTACGTCTCTTCGTTGAAATAAGCAAGGCACTCCTGAGTAAAGCAATAGAGGGTGACATTCCCACTGCTGCTCATGACACCGTGTATCTGCGCAGACGAACGGCAAGCACTGGCACGGCGCTAAACTCTCTAAAACTGATGTCCCGGTCACAAGCAGGCAGTGCTGCCTGCACTGCGCCACTCAAACTGAGCTCTTCTGCATCGCTTCGTAGCTAGATCAGGCATCATGGTGCCTAGCTCAGAGATGAAAACAGAAGAGAATTAAACATCCTTTTTTTGGGCCTGAAATGGCAGTGTGTGAAACAAACCAGCGCTGCTGGTTTTCTCCTCTTGTGGTGAAGGCTGTGGTGAAGTCACTTTTTTACGTTCCTGATGTGGGTTTTCAGCCTGGGTGTCATCTTCACTTCCAAGGTTGCCAGAAGCTATTGAAGGTCCTAACATGATTCTCACTAATTGTGTCCGTTTCAGTCACTGGTTTTGAAAAGTATCAGTCCTGCTTGAACTCACTAGCGGTCGTCTGTGCTTTTTTATCTGCTGCAGATGCTCGCTGGATAGTGACGGTAACTGAGTCATGTCTGTAATGTTATGCAATTTTCCTGTATAGGGTGAACCAGGTCTTCCTGGGCTTCCTGGACTCCCTGGGATAAAGGTAAATAAACCAGCCTGTATTGTACTGGAGGGGGGACACAACACAAAGAGGGAGGGATTATGAGAATGAACTAAAATGAACTTGCTGTTCTTGGGCTACAACTTCTGAGTCTCTGGTGTTGAACTGCAGATTGTCACTTGGAAAATCAGTTAAGTGCCTGTGAGTAACCAAACAGTATGTTTTCCATTAAAATGTGCAGTAGAACATTGCCTTCTAGTAGCTTATAAATAATCTAGTATGGTAGGGTTTTCTGTTTGTCTTTAATGGCAGTCTTGTCATCAAAGCTGTACTTTGATGCAGGGATATTCTGTGCATAGGATGAAGCTGTCGTGGTCTTCTATTGAAATATTTATGTTGTGTCTATTTTGTAAGGAACTGAAGTTTTCTTTAAATCTGTTGAAATTTACTTTCTTGCAAATGAATCTCTGCAATGGCAAGCTGCATTATGGAGTGTTTTGGGTAACTGTTCTCATACTTTGCGCTCTTGACAAATACTGAACCAGCCTGTGAAAACATAAGTGCCATGCCAGGAAGTGGACCGTATCTTTGCAGCTCCATCTCATGTTTCTCCTCGTGGCTGAAGAAGCTTCCCAAGGCATCCAGTTCCGTTTGCTTGAACAGAAAGGATTGCCTGAAATTGCAGCAATGCTTGAACTTCAAGGACTAATAAATATCAGTCACTTGGGAAGTTTCAGCTTCTTATAATGCCATTTCAATTAATTAATCCACGTTTCCAGGAGCCTGTTAGAGCTTAGTTGAATGTGATATTGGAGTCTGAAAGAACAGCGACGTTGGGCAGATATGCAAGTATCAGATCTGAATGTAGAGTATGCAGCAGGGTCTTTCACTACTTGCTCTTCTAGACCCACTCACTAAGCACATGAGGATGTTTGGGGAGTTCTTCCTGTTCTTTTTCGTTCTCTCCTCATTGTCAGTTGGTGCCACAGGGGAAACACAAGTGCAGTCAGTTATTTCCAAGACAGTGATGAAGCTGTCTGTGACATGCTGGAGAAACACTCCTCAAGCACCTGTTGCTGTTTAGGAATGGTTGGAAACTTAATGAGCCCCTGAATGTGTTCCACCATGTCACCGGGGAAGCGAGTAAGGCACCTAAACACAGAATATTAACTCATCGCTCTGATGTCCCCCAACTAATGCCAAGCAGATGCAGAACGCTGCAAACTTCGTGTCTGTTTTAATTGATAACTTTCATGGGATGATAAGTGCAAAGAAGTCCTTGATTACTGTGATGGAGCTCGTCCATGCCCTTATTCACTGTCATGTCAGTCACGTCTCAAATGTGTTGCATTTTCTGGCTCTTGGGCAGTCCAGTCCTCAACTTCCTCACTGCAGTGGGAAGACATCACAGAACATGAGGGTCACTAACAGCACTTTGTGCAGGATCTGGCTTTTCTTTAGCTTTTCTTGCACTTCTCTCTCTGTTTTTATAGCAAATACTGAAACAAAGTTTGCGAGTGCTCTCGCGTTTGTATTCTATCATGTGTAAGAAAACTGCTGCTGAATGGTTTGGCAGGAGAAAAGAAAGGCTGCTTAGCCCTCCTGCTTTGCTAGAATGTTTTCTGTGTTTTCAAACATTGTGGAGCTGGCTGATTCAGTAGACTTGCCAGTGTGCTGCATCTTGTCATTTTGTGCAGTCACTTTGGATTGAGTTCCCTGGGACTGTGCCTGAGCAAGGTTTCAGAAGCAGCTCCATAAGAGTAGGGGAGTCTGAATGTTATATTTCTTTTCTTTTTATGAAGGCAAAAACAGTTCTATTTTTATCTGTTCTTTACTTAGATCTTTTTTTTCCTCTTCATACTCGGATAGTTTATTCTGTGACTTTTCTAATTTCCTGTAAAGGCTGAAAAACTTGCTGCTTCACAGAGCTTCTTTTTGTAGCTCTGGAAGAGCTGACAGTCCTTTTATCCAGTAGGTTCTGTTACACAAGAAAACTCATGGTGAAAATGTCAGGTGAATTTTCAAGCTGGGTACGTAGGAGTTAGTCCCCTTTGGCTATTCTTGAGCTCGAGGGTTTAGATGCTGCTTTCACCAGCTGATAACAAAATGAAAAGAAATCTGAAGTAAATGGTAGTTCCAATAATATAATTTTAGAGTCCTATAGGAAAGTTCTTCACACTCCTCTTTTCCATCAGGACTTGTCAGAGCATTTTCCTAATGCATTTTCCCCCCATAGTTCTATTCTTCCTATTTTTATTCCCTTGTTAGTCACTGTTCCCAGGAGAACTGCAGTGCCTACATCTCTTTCCCTTTTTTCCTCTCCCAGAACTCAGATATTCTTGCCTATGCTTCAGTTCATCTTTATCCTGTAAGTCAACACACTCAGAACTTTTTCTAGCCTGAACTTAGGAGCTAGAAGAGAGCAGCTGACCTTGTGATGGGCATCTTTGAATCCTGGCTGCAGACATGTGCAGAACATGTTAATTGCAGCAACTGAGAATTGTAGGACTTCAGCTTCAAAGCCTGCTTCATGCAAACCTTGATATCTCTCTGATATGCCCTTGCCATAGCTGATACATAGTTGGAATACTCAAACATAAACTCATTTCCAACTGTTCATCATTCACATACAGTGTTCTCAAGAGTGGGTCCAGGCAGGTTTTAAATGTCTCCAGAGAAGGAGACTCCACAACCCCCATGGGAAGCACATTTGAGACCTCAGTCACTCTCAATGGGAAGAAGTTCCTTCTCATATTTATGTGGAAACTCCTCTGTTCCAGCTTATACCTGTTGCTCCTTATCCTGTCAATAGAAGCCATTGAGCAGAGCCTGGTCCCGTCCACCTGGCACCCACCCTTTCCATATTTATCAACATTAATGAGGTCACCCCTCAGTCTCCTTTTTTCCAAGCTCAAGAGACCCAGCTCCCTCAGCCTTTCCTCCTGAGGGAGATGCTCCACTCCCTTCATCATCTTTGTGGCTCTGTGCTGGACTCTCTCCAGCAGTTCTGTGTCCTTCTTGAACTGAGGGGCCCAAAAGGTAGAGTAGGTGAAATACAGAAAAGTAGAAAGTAAGGATGTTCTGGGTGAAAGTAGCTGAATGCATGGGCTGGTGAAAGTGGAAAAATTTACACCACTACACAGCTAATTTTCAGTATTAGGTGTCCAGGGTGGAAGTACAGATGCAAACATGTATCTGTACATCCGTAGTTACACGCCTGCCTTTGTTCATTCATTCCTGGCTGCCTGGTTTCCATATGTTATGTCAGTAATCACTTGCACAGGGTACGAGTTCCCAAAGGTAATTCTGAGAATCAAGGCCAGAAGATGAAATCATCATTACCACTGGATGGTGTACATGTGTCAGGGGTGTTTACTGTGATGTTTTTTGAGATATATGCCATTCTTATTAATCTGTCAGAAACTCTATCCTCCAAATCATGAAAGCTCTCATTTTCTTTCCTGGAAGAGGCTAAGACAAAGGTAACAGAAACACAGGATGTTGTTTCCTCTAAAGCTATTACTAGCTGGAAGACTGAGCTTCTAAGGATCTATTTCACAGCATCTGTTTTACAGCAGGCTTTAATTTTATTTTGTTAAAAATTAAATTAAAAAAGCAATCAAAATGCAAAGTTTGAAAACAGCTGAAGAGTCTGGGGTCCAATATACTGCTGTAGTCTGAAATCAATTATTTTGTCATTCACAAAGGAGACTTCACATCAGTAGCCTGAAAGCATTCGTGTGCCTCCAATGTGCAATTTTAGATGGTCATATGTACAAAGTTCTATGTCCTTCAGAGTAGGAACAAGAATTCTTTAAAGTAGTCATCTAACAGTTTTGTAAAGGAAACAACTTGAGGCCAGACTCCTCATAATTTAGCAGCGTTTTTATTCTAATCCTCTGAAGTAGGTACCATGCTGACCTGAATTATAATTAGCCTTTAAGTAAGAAGTCCTTGATACGACTAATGCAAGCAGAATTAATCAGAATTACTTCTGGTTGTGTTAGCACCCTTCCAAAGCAGTGTACTTTCCAAGCAGGCAGCACTTAAAAGCAGTTATTAAATTAGGCTCCTTAAAAAGCAATCAACGTTGTACAAAGTAGAGCATGTTGTGAAGCTTCAAGGTTTTAGCCAGGTTGTAGGGTTTGACTTCTCTGACTCTAAATGGATCGTAAAGGCTAAACATGCTTTTGGAAATTCTAAACCAGGATTGTTATTCTAAGTTTAGAGACTGATTAGGGTGGAGAGATAGTGTTTCAGCTGTGATGAGTGAGCCAGGCAACCTGTTTTAACTGGCCATTTCTGGAGCAGATTCTGAACTGGTGTGAAAAGTCTTAACAAAGTCCTTATAAAACAGAGTTGGGGGTTTTTTAACTGTATTTCCTTTACCTTGCTCTTTTCCTTCTTATGAGCTGCATAGTGTCGTCCTCACAAGAGCAAAATTGCCATAGACATCAACATGTAGGTAGCCTCTTCATATTTTCACTGAGTCATAGAATTGTCTGGGTTGGAAGGGACCTCCAGGTGCCATCTAGTCCAACCCCCTTGCAGTGAGCAGGGATATCCTTAACTAGATCAGGTTGCCCAGAGCCTTGTCCAGCCTCACCTTGAAGATCTCCAAGGATGGGGCCTCAAATACATTCCTGGGCAACCTCGTTTCAGTGTCCAAACCCCCTTTTGCTAAAGAACTTCTTCCTAACATCCCATTTCAGTCTGCCCTTCTCTAAAGTCAACCCATTGCCCCTTGTCCTATCATAGAATCATTATGGACTGGAAGAGAACTCGAAAGATCATCTAGTCCAATCCCCCTGCAACATCATCACTTCAGGCCTTTGTAAACAGACCCTCTCCAGCCTTCTCATAACCCCCTTCAGGTACTGGAAGGTCGCTATCAGGTCTCCCCTGGAGCCTTCTCTTCACATTAAGGTGTCTTTCTCTCTGACTTGAAGGCCAGTTGAGAAAGGACACGTTGGGTTCTCCCAAGGTCTAGTATTCTTGAGGCTTTTGCAGGCTGCTCGGTGACAGACACAGAAAATTTTTGAGAACTGCTAGATCTACAGGCAGGAGATTTGGAGCTTCGAGCCTGCCCCCAATTTGTGTGTGGGTAGCACATCCAGCCAACACAGCCAGGTTTTCTGTGTATGGAAACCATGGGGTGGACCCACATTACCAGAATACTCCACAGAAATGCTTTGGTGTGGTTTGCCAACCCACAGGCGTGCACTCAGGTATCCTGGCCTTGGCACATTCAGACTTGCAAGTGAATGCCAGGAAAAGGTGTGCGTGTGTGTCCTGGCACCATGTCAGACCTGCCAGCCAGCCCTGGAGACAGAGGATGGCCATGGTCGCAGCACTGGGGAACACACTGAGTGCAGTATTTCAGGACTAAAGAACTGTGCTCTAAAGGTGAGGGTTGGACATTCAGACTTCTCTGCCTTGTCCTAGTGCACAGCACCAGGTGAAAATAGAAAATTACACTAATCCTTACAAATTCATGGGCTAAAGGTTGGTTTAGACAAAATAATGCATTAATTTGATGTAGAAGCAAAGTCTAAGATGGCCACGAGACTTCAGAAAGAAAGTTTAAGGGCTCTTGCACAGTTTATATCCATAAAGGGACTAACTGGCTCAGGTGGGTTATGGCTTTAGCAACAATAAAATAATTTGGCAGAGACATCAAATACTTTTGTTTACCAAAGTAGCACAGCAATTTCAGAAATGGAAGCTATTCATTTCATTGTTATAGAAAAGTTGATGCTTTGGGCTTTTCTTCTGCAGCTTAGGCTCTCTTTCAGGGTGAATATGGATCTGGATGGGAAAGTGTGTTGCTGTATTCATCAGAATGATTCTAGACAGAAGAACCTTCAGTGGAAAAGCAGTGTATCCCACGAAGTTTTAAGTAAACATGCTGATGCGTGTCTCAACTGGCTAATGAAGGGCCAGTTCTAACTGAAAATGCTATTACACTTGCCAAATGAGTTGTGTTTAAAACAGCAATTAGCTTTCAAATGGGATTTCAGCTGTTGAACCTTTTGGAAGTCAAAGTCCAAGTAGTAGCCAATAGCAGATTCCATAAAAATCAAGACAAGGACAGCAAACAGTGGGTCTCAGGGTTAACCTTTAATGTCAGAGCTAGCCTCTGCCTTAGCTGTAAAGGCTTTTCATCCTCACTCAAAGCAGCTACAAATATGTCTAGATAAATAATCCTCATAAAAATTGGGCTGTTCTCTGAAGTAAATTACAAGGTGGCTTTTTCAGCCTGAAATCCTGGTGGAGCTGATGTTGCAGAAGGTGTGCAGCGTGCCATTATGGGGCCCTCTTTTGTTTCAAAAGAGGTGAAAATGAACACTTACAGGGTGCGTGAACAGCAGTACCTCATGTGCTGTCTGGCTTGTGAGTGTTTCTGTAGCTGAATAACATTTGAGGGTGAGAATAAGCACACACAGAGGGAGTGTCTTAATCTCTTGAAATACTAGCACAGCAAAGGATTGCAGATCATTATTAAAAAGGTAGCGAATCGCTCCTGTGCGCTGCAGGCTTGTTGATGTCTTGTTTTTAAACACTGAGCTGCCTGCCCTGTATTACTGATCAAATTGCTCCAAGCCCTAGCAGTCAATGAAGCTCAAATGCTGGCATTCGTCTTGCAGATTTCCTGTGCACTGTGGTGATGCACAGGATTCTGAGTGGTGGTTTTGTAACTGTGCCAAAGGGTTAACCCAAACCTGAAATTAAAACATTGCTTGCTGATCCCTTTCTATCCAGCTGCCAAACAGCATTTTAAAATGAGGCAGTTGTTTGCCCTTCTTTCCAGATAAAACTGTTTTTATTGTAAGAAGTTGTAGTCAAATCACAGAACATTAGGGATTGGAAGGGACCTCTGCTGTAAATCCATTATAAATCTTGGTTGCTCTGATTCCTTGTGTTCCTCTCGGCATTTTCAGGGAGGTGATGGTGCCTCTGTACTCTGCACTCATGAGACCTCACCTTAAGTACTGGGTTCAGTTTTGGGTGCCACAGTATAAGAAGGACACTGAGGTGCTGCAGCGGAGCCAGCGAAGGGCAATGAGGCTGGGGAGAGCTCTGGAAAACAGGCCTGATCAAGAGTGGCTGAGAGAACTGAGGTTATTTAGTCTAGAAAAGAGGAGGCTAAGAGGAGACCTTATTGTTCTCTACAGCTACTGAAAAGAAGGTTGTAGTGAGGCCGGTGCTGATCTCTTCTGCTGAATTACTAATGATAGGTCATGGGGAAATGGCCTCAAGTTATGCCAGGGGAGGTTTAGATTAGATATTAGGAGGAAATTCTTTACTGAGAAAGTGGTTGGGCACTGGAACAAGCTGCCCGGGGAGGTGGTAGAGTCACCATCCCTGCAGGTGTTTAAAAACCGAGTAGCTAGAGCACATGAGGCCATGGTCTAGGGGTTAGGGAGGTATTGGAGTGAAGGCTGGATTGATGATTCTGGAGGTCCTTTCCAGCCACGATGATTCTATGATTCTATTTCACTGTACTCTGTAAGAAATCCTGAGCTCATTTAGTCAAGACACTTCAGATCAGGGGATGCTTCAGTGAATTCCAGAGCTACGAAGCTGTTCAATCAACATGCAGTCCCAAACAAGCCTTGATTCTTTTTCCTGCCACGGTGTGCCAGCTAAATCATAGATGTCATCTATTTAAAACACACCCTAAGCCATCAGTCCTTGACTTCCTCACCACATTCTGCTACAACCCTGGCATCGTGTTTGTGTGCTGGGCTAATCGGAATGCTCTCTCCTTTTCCTTTGCATAGCAGGGACGTCAGCATGCCTTGCTGGGAGGAAAATGTTTCCTTCACATCTCACACAGCACCGGCAGTGCTCATTTGGATAGCGTCTCGTTTCTTTTCTGCCTATCTGAGGACACCGTGCAGCAGGAAGCCGGCAATGTTTGCAGAATGTAATTGCAGGACACAGCAGATACAGGAACGGGCACTGTTTCTCATGTAAACATTTCTGTGTAACTGAGACAGAAATGCTAGAGGCAAGGTTTTCTTAGTGTAGGCAGGTCTTAACTACTGCAGTTTGTTTCTTGTGTGATAAGAATGCACTGTTGGATCATGTTCAGCTTGGCACCCACCGTAAACACCATGGCCTTCTCAGCAGAGCTCTTGCTCAGTCGCACAGTTTCTGGTCTCTGCGAACACATCACTTCTTCCACTCCATGTCTGACAATGTTTTAAAGCTCTGTGTCATAAGATCTATATTCCAGCTTGTGCAGTTATCAATTCCACTAGCTGTCACAAAGCACCTTTTTTTAGCTCTCTAAGGATTTTGGGGAAGGTGGCACTTACTGGACTTTGTCCAGACGTTTTCTTGTGGTATAAACCAGTGTAGTCCTGAGAAAAGCATAAGAACCTGATTAAAGAGCTGTACTTCAGCCTCTGAATGACTCTTCTAAGCACCACCATTGAATAGATTGAATCATGTAGTCAATGCATGTTTCTTCCTCCCAAAGTCATTGTTTGCTGGCCAGAAAATTAGCCCTGGTAAAGTCAGTATTGAAACAATCTAGGGCTATTGAGTACCTTTTCTTTCTAAAATAAATGAGTGAAGATTAATTGTCCTTCATTTACTGACATCCACAATGACAACCTTATATTACTTACCACAGCTTATATGAACTACGGGGTGCTTTTCCTTTCACAACAAAACCCCCTCATGCTTCCCTGTGACAGGATTGTCTTACTCCCTCGTTATCATACCCAAACCACGTCCAGCTAGGACTTCATGTGAGAAAATTCATTGTTCAGTTGTATTTTTTAATGATCTAGACTGAGATCGCCAAGAGCTTGCTGTGGCTGATATTAAAATTTACAGTAGCTTGTTGGTATCACTTCTTGATTTAAATATACATGGGGGGGGAAAGCAAGACTAAATAGCAGAAAACTATGTCCAGGAGAGTTTGTGAAAGAAAACATATGGCTTATTAATTTTCCATTATCCCACTTCAGACATGAAAATAGGTAATAAAATACTTCGGTGCTGCTCTGCTTAAAGCTGCTTCTGCTGCAGCTCAGCTTGGTTCCTGCTATTATGGCCAACTCAATGGGCAGGAAAGGAAGAGAACAGAGGGGGAGCGAGGAGAGCTGTGGCTTTTTCCTAGCTGTTCACAGCCAGAGAAGCTGTCCAGGTGCAGAGAACTGTCAGAATGAGAAGGGACAATACCCTGGTGCTGGGAGTCGATGACTTGAAAGGCCGGTGCTTGCTTTGGCGCTCCTGTCTGGGCATGATGCAGCTAATACCTCCCTTGAAAACACAGTGCAGGAGTGCCATCTGACCTCTCAAGCTGTCTTAGCTTGCTGTCTGCCCATGTCTTCACATGCTGCAAAGCAAAATACCTCATAACATCTGACTGAAATCAACCATCCCTTTTTAAATTTAGAAATCACTCAGATCTTCCCTCCTACCTTCAGACTTGCTTTGATATTAGTTTGATATACGATATGATTTAGCTTGCACATTAACTCTCCTTAACCACTTAAAAACTGTTTGACACCTGCTTTATTTGCGTTTCATGTGCTTTGTGATGTCTTGCTACAAGGATTTATGCTGCTGAAAGTTACACATGATGAAAAGTATGTCTCGTCACAGCTGGAGAGCTCTAGGGAATTCAGGGAAAACATTGTCAAAACAGAATTTGAGTTCCTGTAGTTACTGCTAAATAAATACACTGCTAAATAAATAATCTGATATTCCTCTCATATTGTCTTTTTAAAGGGTGAGCCAGGTTTCATTGGTCCACAAGGAGAACCTGGGTTACCTGGGCTACCAGGAACAAAGGTAAGGGTAACTGGACAATACCCTAATTTGAAGCCCCTACAGCCAATGTCAAATCAAACTGCCTGTGCACGTAGCAGAGACTGAGACTCTGCTGATGGAGGAAAAAGTAGGAAGTCATAGTTTGTGGGCCAGTTCCATGATCTGTGTGTGTCCTTGTACTGATGCCCTCCATCTGTTGTGAAGGCAGATGTTATATTTGTACTTTGTTCATGTTAGCATCCCAAAACGTATTCATTCAAGAGGCAGAGTATGCAGGACTGAAGGAATTATATTTCTATAAAGATTTTTGAGAAGAACTGTTTGCAATTGTGTTAGAACTTTATCACTACACACTAGACTGAAAATACAGATCACATTACACACTTCTTTTTTCTTCTTATGTGCTTAATTTTTAACCCACTGCATGGCAAAGTTAGGACATAACGAGTCCTGCAGTTTGTAGGCTCACAGTTTGGGAATCACAGAATCACAGAACATTAGGGATCAGAAGGGACCTCAAATCCTTAGTCCCTTTCAGAACAGAGAACATGAACCACTACAAATCCCTCTTTCTTTGCCTTTGAGAAGACTGTGTTTACTCAGGGGAGAATCTCTCAACCCATTACAAGCTGCAGATGAACCTGAAGATGTTTGTACTTTTAATGTTTTGGTTTCTCTGGTCATGCTGAGCTGGTGATGTGCTGAAGACTGCCCAGTATTTGGTGACATCTGTGTATCTATTTCAACAGGGTGACAGAGGGGAGGCAGGCCCTGTCGGAAAGGGTGAGCGAGGTGAACCTGGGGTTCCTGGACCAAAGGTCAGTCTGATTTTACAGTGGAAATGCTTTATTAGCTTTACACCTATGAGCACATCTTCTCCTGCTGCAAAATAGAACAAAACCTTGGTGAATGAGCTTTTGTATAAAAATGCTGTCAAATATTCCAGTCCAGTCCAAATATTCCAGAAGACAACAGCAGTTCTGTGTTCACAGCTGTGGAACTGCAGTCTGAATGGTCTCTTGTTTGGTTTACAAAGACGAGATATTACCTACATACAGCACCACAAAGTTGGCCTCATTCATTCCAGCTAATGTCCTGACCTCCAGGTCCCTAATGTTCAGCATCAAAGTTTGAACTCTTGGACCAGTGCAGCCATTGAATGCAGAGAAAATCCTCCTCTAACTCTGTGAGGGTTCTAACCAAGTCCTAACTATGTTTTAGGATCATCAGTGTTTTCTACTGTCTCAGCATCATGAGATTTTCCTTTCCTGGTACATTTTGAAAAAAATAAGGCTTATTCTTTGCTCCTTGTCCAGTTAGTTTATATCCACCTGAACTCCTGTGAAGTATAGTTGTGGTAATACTTAACTCTACTCTTATTTTAGGATATTCAACTATTTCCACTATCTCTTAGCTATCATTTTCAGGAGCTGTGGAATGACACAGGTCATTCCTGCCCACCAGGGTTAATTATGTCTACTCTTTACTAATGCTAATGCTGCTTTTTCTTGGCAAAGAGTCTGTGGCCTTTGCCTGCTGATGCTGAAGAATATATCACTGTGGGGGCTATTAAATTCCGTGCCTTTACAGGTTCACTGTCTTGATCATATAAAATGGGATATTTCTGCTGTTCCATCTTGGTAGTCATTACTAATTTCTTTTTCTCTGCACTCCCATTTCCCTATCATTTTTCTTGTGTCTGTCTTCCTTCAAACAGGGGAAAACAGGTGAACCTGGATCTAGAGGCCCAAAAGGGTCAAAGGTTAGTATTAAAGAAACTGTCTGTAGAGAATAAATTAACACAATGATTTTAAGGATAAATTATTTGTAGCCTTTCACAGAATCTTCACTTCTAGCTTTAGAAGATCCTGGAACAGTCTGCAGTGTTCTTTGTAAGTGAAGCATTCTGACCTTCAGCTTTAGCTGTTAGAGTCAAATCCTCCGTGTTTTGAACATGGTGATTCAAGTGCTTTTCCTGTTATAACATCTATTCCACTCTGGTCTAGTTTCCCCCATGCAACTTGGCTTCTCTCTGTGTAACTGATGTGGGTTATTCCCCCCACGTGTCTGAAACTAACAGTTGGTGATGCCTGTGGAGATTCCATTGGTTTTCACAACAATTCTGTGGATCCCCACTTTGGTGAGTTAGGAACCAGTGGTGGTCCCCATTCTGGAGGCTGAGATGTGATGGCCAGGAGTCCTACGAAGGGAAGACTTGTAGGTTACATTACTCATTTAGTCCCTTAAAAAAAGCCCCTACTTTGATTATATCTGTCTGTCAGTCCATGTCTGTGTAGACACAGCTACAGATACATGGAGACATAAAATGCATGCTTTTCCATTTCTTGATCCACAATCCATTGGATTATTCATCCAGTGATGACCTGGACATGGGGGTGGAGAGCACCCTCAGTAAGTTTGCAGATGGCACCAAATTGTGTGGGAGTGTTGATCTGCTTGAGCGCAGGAAGGCTCTACAGAGTGACTTGGACAAGTTGGATTGATGGTCCAAGGCCAATTGTGTGAGGTACAATAAGGCCAAGTGCTGGGTCCTGCATTTCAGTCACAACAACCTCAGGCAACGCTACAGGTTTGGGGCTGAGGGGCTCAAAGTCTGCCCAGTAGAAAAGGACCTGGGGGTGCTGGTAGACATCCGGCTTAATATGTGCCAGCAGTGTGCCCAGGTGGCCAAGAAGGCCAACAGGATCCTGGCCTGGATCAGGAATAGCGCCGTCAGGAGGAGAAGGGAAGTTATGGTGCCCTTGTACTAGGCCCTTGTGAGGCCTCCCCTTGAGTACTGGGTTCAGTTCTAGGCCCCTTGTTACAGGAAAGACACTGAGATGATGGAACATGTCCAGAGCAGAGCTACCAAGCTCCTAGGGGGTTTGGAGAACAACTCGTGTGAAGAGAGGCTGAGGGAGCTGGGCAGGTTTAGTTTGGAGGAGGCCAAGAAGGGCCCTCACTGCCCTCTACAACTACCTGAGAGGAGGTTGTAGAAAGGTGGGTGTTGGCCTCTTCTCCTTAGTAACTGATGACAAACCGAGGGGCAATGGTCTGAAGCTGAGGCAGGGGAGATTTGAGTTGGATATTAGGAAGAAATTCTTTACAGAAAGAGTGGTCGGGCACTGGAAGGGCCTTCGCAGGGAGGTGGCTGAGTCACCATCCCTGGAGGTGTTGAAGAAACATGTAGACATGGTGCTTCCCACCCAGGGGCAGGCACGGAGGGGGTGAGTTTGTGTTTGTCCATCAGTCAGGTATTCAGGTGTTCAGAGTTTTTGCTGTTGTGGGTCTGGCTGTACTCAGTGATCTAGGAGAGCCCTTCCAACCGTGATTATTCTGTGCAAACTGCGACTTGGCCTAGGTGATCCTGCTCTGGCAGGGGGGTTGGACTAGATGATCTTTTGAGGTCTCTTCCAATCCCTAATGATTCTATGATTCTATGAAACTGGACTCTGTGTTATATTATGGAGTCAAAAACAAAAATAGATTTGTTTAGGTGGTGAGAATAAAGGTAGCAAGACAATGTAGTCTGGTTGGGTGCTGTCTGCAGCACTTGTAAGGTCCTTGAAGAGAGGCCAAATCACCTCAGTGTTTGAGAAGTGCAATTACGAATGTGCCACTTAACCTCAGTCATGCTGACCAGAACAAACCACTGAAGAGTGAGAGGATTAAAGCTTTGATATAAGAGTAGAGGAGTACATCAGCTTCTAAGTTGCCTGCAGCATCTGGGCAGCTCCCACATGCACCAACAAAAATAAATAAAACAGAGATATCCCCTTTAATTCCCTTTTTATAAAAACAATCTATGATGCTCATTTTGCCTGCATACCTGTCTTGAAAATCTGGCCCACTTAAGTCTATTTAATGTCTGGGGATTTCATTTTTTAACAGTTCTAGTGACGTGTTCACTAGCTAGGCATTCGGCACGAGCTGGTCCTGCCATCAGCCTGCTCTCCATATTCCTCCCCCAGGAAAGATTTCTGTGTTTTCCATTACCACTGGTGAATTAACTTTTCTTTCCCAACACCTACAAGAGTTTTATAGATTTCAACAAGAGCCAATGTTGTGGTTCTTTCCCAAAGTAATCACGTCACATAAAAATATAAGGTTTAGCTATGAAAGTGAAATTAATTGTAGTCACAGAATGACAGAATCATTGAGGCTGGAAGAGACCTCTTGAAGTCCAGCCTAGTCCCGGGATGGTGACTCATGAGTGCTTCAAATTCCCTCTTTTGATCTAAACATATTATAAGTATCTAAGAAGAGAAAGCTGTGTGCAAGATGGCAAAGATCTGAAGCCTGTCACATAAGGGGGTAAAAGAACTCTAATGATGACACAAATGTGTTTGTAGGGAAGGCACTGACTCAAAACAGGGAAGTTCCAGAAGCTAGTGGAGTCATGGTCACAGAAAGAAAACTTTCCAAGTTCTGAAACACCCTTTGAAGAAGTTATTGATTTTGTTTTACTAGCTTTCAATTAAAACACTGCCATTTCATTTTACCAGCTTTCAATTAAAACAGTGCCATTCAGAACAGGGGAAGTTATACAAAATGCTTAATTGGTAATCTGGTTTTTAATTGGTTCTTTTGGGATTTTGTATTCCTGGCTGGTGCAGGACTCTAACCATTTACACTGAATGCATCATTGTCAACCCCTCCACTACACAGCTTTTGAAGAAATTTTTCCTTCAGTTAAGCAAGATTCCCATTCTGGTTATGATGAGAGGCCTTCTAAACCAGTTTATTTTAGGTGAACATATTTTAAAGGGAATAACTAAGTGATATGCTGGGCTGATAGTCAGTCGAGGGAGGTGATTCTCCCCCTCTACTCTGCACTGGTGAGACCCCACCAGGAGTACTGTATCCAGTTCTGGAGTCCCCAATATAAGAAGGACATATTGTTCCCGGAAGGTGTTCAGAGGAGAGCAACCACAACGATGCTGGAGCACCTCCCCTGTGAGGATAGGCCTCAGCTTATCAGGTTTGTTCAGCCTGGAGAAGAGGAGGCTCTGAGGTGACCTTCTAGAAGCTTTTGAATATCTAAAGGGGGCTACAAGAAAGCTGTGGTAGGGCTTTTGACACAGGTGTTTAGCGAGAGGACAAGGGGAAAGGGTTCCACACTTGAAGAGGCGAGGTTGAGGTTGGACATGAGGAACAGATTCTTTGCTGTGAGGGTGCTGAGATGCTGGAACAGGTTGCCCAAGGAAGTTGTGGCTGCCTCATCCCTGGTAGTGTTGAAGTCCAGATTGGCTAGGGCCCTGAGTAACCTGATCTAGTGAAAGTGTTTCTGCCTCTGCAAGGGGGTTGGGACTAGATGATCTTTAAGGTTCCTTCCAACCCTGGCCATTCTATGATTCTGTGCTTCTATGACAATTTGCCACATGGCCAATTTGTTTTCACATCTCTTTACATAGGGTGATACAGGTGACAGAGGTGACACGGGATCTGCAGGTCCGCGGGTAAGTCTGCTTCTCATTTCAGCTTTGTTTTGTACTCTCAGATTCAGTCCATGGTATGAATTGGAATGGCAGCAGCAATTCCAGTTCAACCGAAGAAGCGGAGCACTTGAATCTGGAACACGAGCTGCTAACTGGCCTTTAATATGATTAACAGCCCCTGCTACTAGTTGAAACCGTCTCCTGTTCCCAGTTCATGGGCAGTGTGTTCCAGGCCAGATGTTCTAACGCTGTTCACAGCCAATACAGTATTGAAACTGTTTAAATATTTGATCCAAGAGAAGTGATATATTTTTTCCCTCCGCAGCACACGTCGCTGTGTACTGACTTGTTTATCTTGTGAAAAATGGTTTTCCTTTTAAAGGAAATCTTCAGTTTCATGCTAAAGGTTTAATTTGGGGTATCGTGGTTTCAGTACAACAAGATTCCAACGCTGCACGTTCAAGTCAAACCGTGTCAGCACTTCAGTGTCCAGGACAGTCTCTAGAAGGTGTCTCAAATATTTATGGAAAATCTGTTGCAGGGACCACCTGGACAGAAGGGGGATCAAGGTGCAACAGAGATCATTGATTACAACGGCAATATCCACGAAGCTCTACAGGTATGCAAACGGAACAAGGCTGCGGTGGCTTGGGCTGGTGTGGGAAAAAGCCCTTTGGCAGCAGCACATTTCTGTTTCGTGTAGACCTTGAGAACATTTTGTGTGCAAGGAATTGCTGGGCTTATTAACTGGGAATTTCTTTCTATATTTGGAAACCAGGTTTTCCGTTTGGTCTGTCAGACAAACTGTTTCCTTGATACAATTCAGCTAAGTGAATTTCATTTACCCTGGACAGTATCGACATCATCTAATGAGGATAAAGCTGATTCTTTGCTGGCTCTGGTGCTTAGTGCTCAATGCCTGTAATAAACCACATCGATAAGTTCAGCAGGAGTGTCTGCTTTTCAGTTCATGCAGTACATTGACATGGAATGCTCTCCCTCCTTTTCTTCCTCCTCTTCCTATAAAATGCAAAGAGCAGAATATTTGATATTTGGAAGCCAAGGAACGTGGTTCCATTAGCAAGCTGCAGATTCAATCAGCAACTTGAGTACATTAAATAGAGCAAGCACCAGGCTTCTCACTTATTCATTCCAGAAAACTTATTTTGACTGGTGTGCAGAAAAGTGTGGAGGATTAAAGTGGGGTTACAAAAAGGAATGAATGAGTGTTTGCACAAAAGCAAAGCACTGAGCTGACATATGTCACTGCAGTCAAAGTGGTTTTAAACTGCAGCGCACTCAGATGCAAATGCTGTGCAGTAGAACTCCACCAGAGTGAATGCTTCGCTTATGCGCCGCCCAGCTCTGAATTTGGCTCATTGTGCATCTCATCATTTTCTGACTGAAGCTGCTGAACTTTTTTTTCTTATGTTTACTCAGTGGGAGTGGACAGATGTCTGGCCAGTCATTTGGTTTTCAAGACTCTTTAGAAAAATAAAAAAAAACCAACCCCAAAAGGCTGCCTTTACTGAAATCTAAAAGCCTGTGTGTTGTTAAGGCTACATGCACTCTTTCCGTGGAAGTGGTGTCTGTGGGGAAGCCTACCTAGGCATGCCGTGAGGCTCTGCATTCTATCTGTCTCCTTTGGATTACTTCTAAGGGAATTCAGACACAAACCTTTCACTCTTTTATATCACTCTCCGAGATAGACGCTCGAAGGAGCCTGAAATTAATGTTGCTTATCCTCTGACGCGGATTTAACAGGGGCTTTAGGCCCTGTGTCTTCTGTATTCTGTTCTTGACTCCTAACTCTCACATCAGTTTCACTCTCTGGTTTCCTCAGAAAAACTGCAGCACATAAAGAAGTCTTTAAAAGGGTCTAGAGCCTATTGCAGTGGTTGAAACGTATTGGGAGGCCCTTATCCCGTTGTAAATCATTTCACACGTCAACACCTTCTGATCCAGGGCAACGTTATTATGATATTAATGGGAATAGCTGTGCAAGGACGGTGTAAGTAAGTTTATATATATCAGTCAAAAATATCCTTGCCAAATCCAGCTCCATCTTTTCAGATGGCAAACACCCATTCCTCAGTCTCCTGGTGCCAAATTGTTACGGACTCTGAGATTTGCAGCTCTCCCATAGAAGCAAACGAGACCTTCGAGTGCTCAGCACTGAGCTGTGAACTTGCAGAGGGTTTGGCCAGCTGATTGCAGTTTGCAAGGTCTGGGCTGCTTGTCTTGTTTTTTTGTTAGAATTTAGTAATAAATCATAAAGCAGCCTAGAAGCTTCAGAACAATTCAGTTACTTTGCCTTACGCTTTCTCCTCAATCTCATATGTCAGTGGAGAATAAGAAGTCTTGGTCCATCAGCAGTGAGTATTGAGATATTAAAATTATCATTGCAGTTTGAGCAAGACTTCTCTTGAATGTATGTGGCTTTTGCTTGGAGAACCAGCTGCACAATTCACATTGCTATTAAAAGGATTGCTCTTCAGACTTACTCTGCTAAATTTCCTGAGGCAAAAGACAGAAGCTGCAGAAGTTCAACCTTTGGAGGAACTGCGGCATCAGACATTAAAATCTCAATAAGCTGCTGAGAAGGACCATTAGTGTGAGTGTGTAAATGGTAATTTGCAGCTGTTCCTTTAGGTTTTCATATCTAGATGAACAATCTATTGGTCCTTAAGGACAGTCAGCATGGCTTCAGCAAAGGGAAGTCCTGCTTGACCAATCTGATAGCCTTTTATGAAGGCATAACCAGGAGGATAGATGATGGCAGAGCGGTGGATGTGGTCTGTCTTGACTTCAGTAAAGCATTTGACACAGTCTCCCACAGCACCCTCACAGCCAAACTGAGGCAGTGTGGTCTAGATGATCAGGGAGTGAGGTAGATTGTGAACTGGCTGTAGGATAGAAGCCAGAGAGCAGTGGTCAATGGGACAGAGTCTAGTTGGAGGCCTGGATCTAGTGAAGTCTCCCAGGGGTCAGGGGGGACCAGTCCTATTCAATGTATTCATTAATGAGGGATTAGAATGCACTGTCAGCAAGTTTGCTGATGACACAAAGCTGGGAGGAGTGGCCGACACTCCAGCAGACTGTGCTGCCACTCAGCAGGACC
Source organism: Rhinopomastus cyanomelas (assembly GCA_013400115.1). Classification (NCBI taxonomy): domain Eukaryota; kingdom Metazoa; phylum Chordata; class Aves; order Bucerotiformes; family Rhinopomastidae; genus Rhinopomastus; species Rhinopomastus cyanomelas. Next base: position 1,467,323 of record VXBP01010621.1, on the reverse strand, counting down.
TGGACAGGCTGGAGAGCTGGATGGAGAGAAATTCAAGGAACTACAAGGAGGGCAAATGTAGAGTCTTGCATCTGGGCAAGAACAACACCAGGTACCAGTACCGGTTGTGGACTGACCTGTTGGACAGCAGCGTAGGAGAAAGGGACCTGGGGGTCCTGGTGGGCAGCCAGATGACCATGACCCAGCAATGTGCCCTTGTGGCCGAGAAGGCCAACAGCATCCTAGGGTGGATTAGAAGGAAGGTGGTTAGCAGATCGAGAGAGAGGTTCTTCTCCCCCTCTACTCTGCCCTGGTGAAACCACATCTGGAGTATTGAGTCCAGTTCTGGGCCCCTCAGTTCAAGATGGATGTGGAGCTGCTGGAGGGAGTCCAGCGTAGGGCAACAAGGATGATGAAGGAGGTGGAGACACCTCCCTTATGAGGAGAGGCTGAGGGAGCTGGGTGTCTTGAGCTTGGAGAAACCAGTAGGTTCTTCACAGGCAATAGGGAAACATGGAAAAATAGGAAAACAGCACTATTAAGTGGGAAAGGGAAGTTACCCCATTTAAAAATGCAGACAAGCATTTAAATTACGTTTAAACACTTTTTTCACTTACTTCTAGCTTTTGTTTGGCAAAAAAAATTGGGGGGGGGGGGAACTAGATGATCTTTAGAGGTCCCTTCCAATCCCTAATGATTCTATGATTTTGTCTTCCCAAACTCTTAAAACAGAGTTGTAGCCGATATAGTTGTGTTTGCAGTTTTGGATTTAGAAATTAATTTTTTTTAGTATTTGCATTTCTAGATGATAATCAATGTTGTATCTCCTCTCTTGGAATTGTATCTATTAATTCAACATTGGTGAAAAACCTGCAGAGACTGCAAAATGCAGGGAAAGCAGTTTAATTGCCTGAAGATGCTAATTCATCATGTTTTCTTAGGATGATTTTTAAAAAGCCTTTTTGAAGACTGTGGTATTTAGTCACCATTGGTTTGATCTCCTCAGTTGTTCAAGGGCCTGCAGTCTTCACCTGTGTGAAGACCTGCCTGCCATAGAAGCCAAGCACTACCAGTACAACACTGGGAGTCAAAACCAGTGTGTTTTTCACTCTTGCTTTGTGTGGGCACGGTGTTTCCAAGATGCAGCATAGGTTTTGTGCAGATAAGTCTAACAAGCAGAATAGTTTATTTCTGCTTCAATTATGTTCACGTCCCACTCTGGTAACGATGTCTCCTGTTCATACATTCTGCCAACAGAGGATTGCCACCCTCACTGTCACGGTAATTCCGACTGCATGACTTACTCTGTGTCATAGAACTTCTCCCTTGTGTCACAGCATGTTCATAACTCTGCTAGTTCAGGATATGCCTTCACTGGGTGTCAGACTGGCTCATCATGACGTGTATTGACCTATTTGTTCGGGTGGCCATAAGAGAACCCGTTGCTGAAAGCCCTTCAACAATGGAACCACCTCTGCTCCTGCTGAATGAATAGCAAAGCTTCAGTTCAACTAAGCAAGAGCCCAGGAAGATGCAGAACTCGGCATTTCTGTAGGTGCACATCTAGGCTTTGGAATTCCTGGTGTAGGATCCCATCTGTGTGTTTCCACATGGGAGTAAGGTGAAAACATGAAGCTCTGCATACAGTTTTCTACTATAGGCTTGATTTTCAGGGCAGAAATTCAACCCTTTTCAAATTACTGAGTGAAAAATCTTCACTTGGGAGTTGTCAGACCATATGAAAATTAACCATTTTTTGGGAAAAAAAAGCCTGTCTCAATTTAACTACAAATAAAGCTATGGGGAAAGCCCAAGTGTGACAGATTCACTTTTGCCAGTCTTACCAGATCTCAGATGTCTTCTCTGTAAGAGTGCTGTTAACCTTATTTGCACAGAGGTACAAAATGCCATCTTTGTCCTAAAGCTCATTAAGTAAATGTTCCTGATTTTTAACCATCCCCATGGGCACTATCTAGCCCAACAGCTGGTACGTAACTGTGTCCACAACCTGAGGCAGAAATTAAAGGAACAGTTACAGTGTACTGAATGGCAGTGGCACAAAGCACTGGGCATCCCCAAAAGGAAGGAAAAAATTCTTCATGGAAAGTGTGGTCAGGCACTGGAATGGGCTGCCCAGGGTGGTGGTTGAGTCACCATCCATGGATGTATTTAAAAGTCACTTAGATGTAGTGTTGGGGGATCTGGCTTAGGGATGAACTCGTAGAGTAGGGTTGGTGCTTGGACTCGATGATCCCAAGGATCTTTTCCAACAAGAATTTTTCTATTTTATGAAATGCATTTGGTGCCTTTTAACAGAGTCCTCTTTGCAATGAGGTGGAGATTCTTTCTGCCCTTGGATTATTTTGTATCAGGGTGTGAAGGCTGGCAAACGTGGCTGAGGTTAAGGTTTGGTTTCCCTGCCGTTCAGAGGAGCTTTGCCATTTCATCAATGGAAGCAGCGGGACTTTGTTATAAAATATGACTCGTCCTGTCACTTTAACTTTGTCCTTTGTTGTGTCCTAGTCATTGAGAGTTGTCCTAAATTAACAGCTTGTCCATAACTGGTCTTGCTTTCCCTTGTGTTAAAATTCTAACGTCCTTCATGACGATAGCTGCCTTAACAGCCTGTGTTTACACAGCAAGTGTTGCAGAAATTCATTTAAAAGTTGAGAGTTTTATATGGTTTCTGTTTAGGGGCCACCAGGACCACCAGGACCCCAAGGGCTGCAAGGGCCAAAGGTGATCTTTTTTTTTTAATTTTACCTGTTGTATCTTAAAAGCTGAGGTGTCGTCTGGACTTTTACAACCGTGTGCACACAGGTACAGCGAGCATTTCCCTGCAGCAGATTTGCCTGTGATTTTATCACATATGCCATGCTTCAGACCTTGCACCCTGGCCTTTTGAAAAGTACCTTTGCAGAACAGCTGCTTTGTTCAGCTGCCGTGCACAGTCGCTTAGCTGAGAAGCAGCAAAATGAATTTGCTATGGAGCAGGACAGAAGCATCTCCACCACGGATCTACACTGAGGCTGCTTCCCCTAGATCTTTGCAAAGTACCTCCACATTGAGACAGAAGCTTCTATGCATCACTTTAGGCCAGTTGCGAAGCAGATAAGCCAAGCTGTGTGCAAGGCTCCGCTGGCCACACTATTTTTATATATTTTTTATATATTTTCATATATTTTATATATTTATACATATTTATATTACAGTGGTGCCCACCCAAATGAGCACAGTATTTTCTAATGCCAGGAAGAATTCCAATATTCATGTATGGGCAGCAGCCTGGCTGCACATCCAAGCCTGCTAATCCCCCCTGGCTGGTGCTGCGCATGGGACCAGAGCTGTTAGTGAGAAGCACACACCAAGAGAATTAATACCATATGCTGCACTCTTCTATAAATTTTAATTAATATATTTGCCTGTGCTTTAAAAAGTAAAGAGGTGTTACAGTCGGTGGACCCTCCTCAAATTGGTTTTGAATTAGTCAAAGTAACTCTCCTGGTTCATAAGAACTAGGTAGGTGACTCCAAGCTCATCTGAGAATAAGTGCTCGGTTCTTCAACCGTGATACTAGACCTTTCAATCTGAGGCATCGTATGGGTGTCCATCACATTGTACATGGTCATTGTTTTCAGAAATTGTGGGAAAGCAGGCTTATTCTTCTGCATGAAAGCTGATAATGGAGCATGCAGATGAAAGTGCAGGAATACCTTGTGCGTTAGGCTCTACCCAGCGTTTCTGCAGCCTGGAGTATGTTGGAACAGGTAGGAATATGGAACAGGTTGTGTTCCTTCATGGGGGTGAGCGTTCTCAGTCACAGCTAACGCTGTAAAGAAAAGTTCAGCTTTAAAGGAGTTTGTTTCCAACATCACAGTCTCTCCCCACCAATGCAATCTTGTCCCTTGGAGAATGCTGGTCAAGAATCAGTCATGGGGCAGCGTTGTGAATGCAAACTCCTTTACTGAGTGATTTATTTTAGCTAAGGAAAGAAAACACGAGGTCTCTGCATGTACTGAGAGCCAGTAGTCCATCTTTATTCCAGCAAATGACAGATTTCCTTTGTATTGAGGTCTTTCTGCCAGACTTCTGGCATTTATTCTACCTTTTCTTTTTCGATTTCACTTGTCTGGACTTTACACACGCCGAAGTTGTTGTGGTGGCCTGATCAGCAGGGCTACTAATTCAGTATATTGCATATAGGCATGTTACATATGTTGGAGTTATAACTAACAGCATGTTGTTAAACGTGGCCATTTCTCTGCCTCTTTCCTCCGATGTCTGGGACATCCACAATCCAATTCCATCTTAATTTTTACAGGGTGAGCCAGGATCCCCAGGAACTCCAGGCGTTGATGGGGAACAGGTATATTATGCATAAATCATGTAGTAAGTCATGTGAGCCACCGTAGGTTATTTCAAGATGTAATTTCTGTGACCCTAAGTTGGTGCTTAGATTTCTTAACCTGAATAATAACATAATTATAAGAATTGATAAAGTTCCTCATCGTGTTGCTGCATGCTCTGCAGTCCAATAGCATTTCTGTGTATTGATAAGAGAAGTCAACCCATAGAGTGACTTATTCTGCTTATTAGGATCAAAGATAGAATTCTGTTGGGGTCTCTGGATTTTTACAAATGACTTGCTGAACAAGGACATGTTTTAGGGTCCTAAAGGCTCAAAAGGAGACGCAGGTGATCCTGGAATGCCTGGAGAAAAGGGAGGAATTGGACTGCCTGGCCTGCCAGTGAGTATGAAAACGTGATTCATTTTAGCTGAAGCATTTGGAGTTTTTCTCTCTTCCACTATCAGGAATTGCCAACAGTGCTGATAAATTGCAAGCAGGACAGAAACCACTGGGGAGCAAAACTCTCAGATTGTTCTGCAGCTCATCTAGGGGGAGGTGTAAGACTGTCAGAACTTTTCATTCTGCTTACAGCCAAGCAAAATATTGCCTTGGGAAGAGGAAGCATGGTTGGCATGCTGATCAGATGTGTTCCTCTCTTGTGACACAGAGCGCAGCTCGGGCAAGTGTTGCTTGCAGGAGAAAGGAGATATGTTTTGAACACTTGTCAGGAATTTCAGGTGACTTAGGCTGAGGAGGGGGAGACAAAGCATCAGTATTTATGGGATGCATTCTTCCTGTTCCTATACACAGATACAAGCACAAATGACATCTTCCAGTAAAAAGAGAAACAATTCTGGACATGTATCTGGATTACAGGCTGGAGAGTTGGGAGAGGAGAAATTTAATGAACTGTAGCAAGGGCAGTGTAGAATCTGGCATCTGGACAAGAACAACCTCAGGTACCAGTATAGGTTGGGGACTGACCTGTTGGAGAGCAGTGCAGGAGAAAGGGATGTGGCCCTTGCAGCCAGGAGGGTCAACAGCATCCTGGGGTGGATTAGAAGAGAGGTGGTTAGGAGATCAAGAGAGGTACTTCTCCCCCTCTACTCTGCACTGGTGAGACTACACCTGGAATATTGTGTCCAGTTCTGTGTCCCTTGGCCAAGAAGGACACAGAACTGCTGGAGAGAGTCTAGCATAGAGCAGTGAAGATGATGAAGGAAGTGGAACACCACCTTTATGAGGAAAGGCTGAGGGAGCTGGGTCTCTTGAGCTCGGAGAAATGAAGACTGAGGGGTGTTCTCATTAATGTTTGTAAATATATGAAGGGTGGATGTCAGAAAGATGGAGCCAGGCTCTTCTCAGTGGCAAACAGTGGTAACACAAGGGGCAATGGGTGTCGACAGGAACATAGGAGGTTCCACATAAACATGAGAGGGAACATGGTGAGGGTGACAGAACCCTGGAACAGGCTGCCCAGGGAGGTTGTGGAGTCTCCTTCTCTGGAGATGTTCAAAACCCGCCTGGACATGTTCCTGTGTGACTTGGTGTGGTGATCCTGCTGTGGCAGGAGGGATTTGGACTAGATGATCTTTCGAGGTCCTTTCCAATTCCTTTCAATTCTGTGAAACCACACTCTTTTCTAGAATGGATTCCTTTGTATGCAGGCCGCATTGTTCTTTTAAAATGTTATTTACAAACAGATTTATTGTTTCTAAACTGATTGCTAATAAGATTCAAGCTCTTTACAAATGCTGTTTTGTATTCATTTTGTAGGGAGCCAGTGGTGGGAAAGGTGAAAAAGGAGATGCTGGTTTGCCAGGTGCCCAAGGTCCTTCAGTAAGTCTCAGCACGATGCTGTAGTGAGTGTTGTAGTCCAGCAATGGTTCTCTGGTTTCTGATTCTTGTTTTAAACTGATGGAGAGTAGGTTTAGGCTAGATCTTAGGAAGAAGTTCTTCAGTACATGGGTATAGAGACTCTGGAATTGATTTCCTGGAGAAGCTGTGGATGCCCCCTCCCTGGAGGTGTTCAAGACCAGGTTGGATGAGGCCTTGAGCACCAAGTCTGGTTGAGAAGTGTCGCTGCCCATGCCAGAGGGTTGGAGTAGATGATCTCTAACAACCCTTCCAACCTGAGCCATTCTATGATTCACATTCATGACTGATCTTTCCTAACATCCTTGATGATTCTTACATTTGAATTTTCAAAATTTTTTTCTTTGAGTAATTATTTGCCTTTTTTGAGAATGAACAGACTTCTGGTCATAGAGCTAAATACTATTAAATTAATTCTAAAGATGTAATCCTGTTCTGTTCTGTTCTATTCTCTCTGTAGAACAGTTCTGCCATCTTCAGCAAAAGCCTTTTGGCTCTGCAATGAATCAAAAGATAAATGCCTTGCAAGACAAAATAGAGAAATAAAGCTGATTTAAAAAAAACCCCAAACAAGAAAATCATCAAACCTCTCTTAACACCCTGTCTTCTGGGTATTCCAAAGAGTCCAGTGAGAACCAGACGAGGCTGACTTCCATGGTGCTGGGAAAAGCGACACATGACCCAGGACAGAGACTAGTTTCACAGAACAGACATTCTCCTGATTGTGAAAACATTTATAAACAAAGCAAAAACAATCCTAAAAGATAAAGAAACAAACAACAACAATCCCATCCACACACCCTGTTTTTATGATGGGGGTGATTAACACGATCAAAGCAGAGTAAGTGAGGAAACCTCAGAGCAGAAGTTAACTGCCATTACCTTCTTGGTGGCCATGTGCCCTGAGTATCTGGAGCTGTAGGTCTGAAGACTCAGAGGGTAACCTCTGCCATTCCAGAACACAACAGGCACCTGGCACCTCGCAGTCTCGCTCTCTGAAATGAGAGTTAATTTGCTACAAACCAGTTCACTGACTGACTCATTTATTTTGTTCTGCTTGTTTCTGTTTCCTTGCTTGAAACAAGCCTTTCCCTTTTCAGCAGCTCTCACAGGTGGTAGAAACTCTGTCTGAGGTTTCAAAACTCATTTTGTTGCCACTGCTGCCATCACCAAGGGCCAGTGTAGCAGAGGGCTTAAGTATAAGGCTGGAGATCTCATTTGGCATCTCTACAGCCACCGAGCAGATCATGATAATCCTTTGGGATTAAACCCAGGAAGAGAAGTGATATTGAACTGTAAATATCTTCATGAAATTCTCATCGGGTTTGTTAGGAACAGAGAAAACCAGCACCAAATGGGCATGCAGTAAATAGTGCACAACCTGATAATGTAGTTTAATGACTTTAGGGACTTCTTGGTACAAGTGCTCTAAATGAAATAAAAAGAGAGAGAAAGGGGGATTTTGAAAACGTGCCAAATGCTAGCTTGGATTTCCTATCTTTTCCATTCATCAGTACTGGGGAGGGATAAAATCACACATCATCTTCTGTTTCTGTAGATTATGTAGGAATCTCAGGCACACATGCCATAAAACACCAGATCTTCAAACATCCCTGCTCTCTATGTTTTATTTTATAGAGGGTATTGTTTTCCCCATAGTGTCTTATAAAGTGCCTTAGACCCTAGGGTTAAGAATCTGTCTTAGCCCCTAGGAGTAAGAATCTATCTTAGACCCTAGGGTTAAGAATCTCTCTTAGACTCTAGGAGTCTAACTTGTGATATTTGTGTGGGAGTTCTCTGCTTTGCATGATTTAATGCCTTTTTCTTTTTTCAATCTGTAGGTGATAGGACCACCCGGACCACCAGGGCCACATGGTCCTCCAGGCCCTATGGTAAGTGTAGGAGGAAGGGCAGGGCTGGAAATGGCTTGAGCCCTCTTGTCATTTTAATCCTGCTTAATAGAAGTTCTATGAGAGAATGAGCCTATTAGAGAGGGACCTGATTTAGGGCCTTTTCTGCTTGTCTTAAAATTCATAGGAAATAGAGAAACAAATGACACCTGCTTATAGCAGTGTTAACAGCTAGTGGTCTTCTTGTTAGTTCTCTGAACTGAGCCTTTAGAGCTGCTTTATTTGGAGCTGCTTGTAATTTGTGAGGACGAAAACACAGGTGCAGCTTCCACCCCTGTAAAGCAACAAACCCTTAACAATTTGTGGAATGTTTTTTGTAATGAAAAATGGTCTCTTTATTTTTAGGGACCCCACGGACTGCCTGGCCCAAAGGTAAATTAACAACTGTCTCGAAGAGTCGTGTCCTTGATGTGTGTGAAGTGCCGTGCTTTGTTCTTTAATGCATGCAGCTCTGTTTTCTCTCGTTAATGTCTCATGTAATGAATGTTCCTGATATTCTTAAACCTTAAAGCAACTTTTAATATTAACAGACAGCTTAAAAGCTTTTTGAATTGTCTGTGATTGTTTCCAAGGAGGATTTCTCCTGAGCATTGGCTGAATACGGTTTTTGGTATTAGTGCTTGTGATGTGATGGAGCTTTATTTAGTTCCTGTTGATGGGCAAGTTACTCACCATTGCCATTAAAAAGTCATCTAAATTACTTTGGGACATAAAAGTTTGGATGCACAGGAAATGGATAAAATAAACTCTTCTTTCTGCTCCTTTGCACCTCCTACTAAAGGTGAATGGCCTTTCACCTTCACAGGTGCCATGTACTTTGCTGACAAGTTGCTTTATATGTTACATCATCACAAATTCCAGTGGGTATTTCCATTTTTCCCAACTTAGAATCTCTGATCAGGCAGGGCTGCAGTCTTACAGAACATTGGGGATTGGAAGGGACCTGGAAAGATCATCTAGTCCAATTGCTCTGCCAGAAGAGGATCACCTAGATCAAGTCACACAGGAACACGTCCAGGCAGGTTTTAAATGTCTCCAGAGGAGACTCCACAACTTCCCTGGGCAGCCCATTCCAGTGCTCCGTCACCCTCACTGGGAAGAAGTTCCTTCTCACGTTGATGTGGAACCTCCTCTGTTCCAGCTCACACCCATTGCCCCATTGCCCCTTGTCCTGTCATTAGATGCCACTGAGCAGAACCTGGCTCCATCCTCCTGATGTCCACCTTTCATATACATTTATAAACATTAATGAGGTCACCCCTCAATCTTTGTTTCTCCAAGCATAAGAGCCCCAGCTTCCTCAGCCTTTCCTCATCAGGGAGATGTTCCACTCCCTTCATCGTCTTTATTTGAACATTTTCCATACCATAGTACATGAAAGTGGTGGAGACCCCATTCCTGGAGACATTTAAGGTCAGACCTGACAGAGCTCTGTGTAGTCAGTTCTAGTTAGACATGTCTCTGCTTGTTGTAGTGGGGTTGGACTAGATGACCTTTAGAGGTCCCTTCCAACACGACACATTCTGTGATGCTATGAAGTTACACTGCAGTGACTCTCTAAGTCTATGACACCTCTTCACTCAGGACAGGGGCAGAGCTGGGATATTGTGATTAGTGCTTTCCTTCAGTAACCACCAGTAAACTCAAATCCAGTGTGACTCTGTAGGACAGGGTTTATTAGGAGTAGTGGTGTTATCAGGTAAGGCCATTTGAATCACTATGGCTCTCTAATCCCATTCATCTTTCTCAAAAATTGGGGGGAAGAGGGGTTTGCTTGTTTTTAGGGTTAGTTTTGTTAGTGTTTAAGAGAAAACAGTCACAGGGCTGAATTTCTAAGAGACTGCTTTACCTTGGCACAAGAGCACTGCTTCATAAATCATTTGTTGAAGTCAAGTCATTGTTCCATCTAAGCACCAGCCCTGCCTTACCTCAAGCTTTTGGCCTGAGACTCAGGGTTTTTGTGAGATTTCTCAGGTCTGTTTCCAAAACTTGAGCATTTTCAGAGCTACCTTTCTGAAAATCACATGAAGTCAAACAGAAAGATGAAGAAATGGATCTGAGGCAGAGTGCAAAGCAGGCAGATGATGTCTGGAGTTACTTAAATCAGCAGAGAAGATTCTGTTGAGATTGTTTTTTAAACATGAACATGACATAAGGGTAGCATAATACGTGGAAGGGAACGCTGGGAGCAAGGCCACAGGGAGCAGCCTGAATGAAATACTGGTCTACTTCCATTTCCTGAAAGAGGCCAGTATGCTGAGTAGACTTCTTGACTGGACAGCCCTTAAGCTGAGGTAGCTTTCCATGATGCCCGTGATTTATTGGCAGCTCCAAGCTCATCGCTATCCTCGTAGCGATGTTTAATGCCGCAGCCCGTGCGTAACGGAACAATCACAAGTGCCATTCCTCACCTTGTATAAACTCCTCTGTTCTAACACAAAACAACTATGGACCTCCCAAACAGCTTGGCACCAAATAACCTCTACTGCTTCTTTGAATTGCTTACTAATTAGGTATGCTTAAAGGTTTAAAATATCTTTATGTAAGGTTTTGCTTCAAATTCCAGTTTGCAATAAGAAAAGTCACAGATTTTTCACCAAATGTATTTTTCAGGTGATCCCACTGTAGAAACCTGCCTTTTGGAGGCTTTTCTGAACGTTTTCTTTTTGGTTTGAATTACCTGCAGAAGGCGGTTTCTGGAGTTTGAGGAAATCCCAAGAACCCCTGATTCTCACATTGATTCAAACCATATAGCTAGAGTGATAGTTATCAGGAAAAGATTCAAAACGTTCCTGTAGACTTCAGAAGCTTCCTGTAGTTTGGTTGGGTTTTGTCACACAGACCGTAAATCACAAGGGATAACTCCTGGCTGGTTTTTCACAGCACTGCTTCAGCGTGTACGTTGCCAGGAAGCTGCGAAGGTTCAATTTGTGCCCTTTTATCAAACTGGAATTTGCAGCCGTTTCTGAGAGTGGCTTCTTCTGTCCCAGCTTAAACACCCGTTACGGCACCAAAAATTTGGCATTTGTACTTTTACATTTAGGGTGAACCAGGGTTAAGTGGTCTTAAAGGATTGAAGGGTGAACCAGGTCAAAAGGGTGACAGAGGGCCCCTTGGTCTTCCAGTAAGTAAAAAAAAAACCCAACTATTCAATCTCAGTGAAATCACAAACTTTTGTTTCTCCTCCTGATGAACAACTGGTTGACACAACAGCACCCACAGAAAAGCCCACGTTAGAGCAGAGCATCAGTCTTGTTCTGTTTTACCCCAAACCTGTGCTATTGTCCAAAGTGATGTCCTGTAACACCCCGTTATGTGTCAGTTGGCAATGTCCAGTGTCCCAAGGATGCCATCACCCCCATTACATTGTTGTGATTTAAGTGTTGTGTGGTGTTGGTGTTCGTGTTCAAGAAGGAATCCTCCCTTTCCCCAACTCTTCAGTTGTTCTTCCTCTCGCTGCCCTGCTGCAGTTAAAATGGGGACATCTAACCCATTAAAGTTAAAAACTGCTGGAGGGAACTTTCTTTTGAGCCTCATTCATCAGGGATGGTGAACCCGTTGCTTTTGCCTTGTTCTTTAGATTCTAATTTCCATTCTGAGTGTTTAACAAATGTTTTGTCACAGAAAAAAAGTAATTTTAAAAGAATTCTTCCAGAGGAAGCATGATGGCTCTTAAAATTTAGCCTGATGAAGCAGAAATGCTTCATGTGCTTGTTCTGAGTGCTTGAAACCCCTCAGAAACATTAGTCTGGTGTAGTTAGTTCTCTTTTTTCCTCACAAAACCAGTTCATTCCTCCTGGTTTTTTATGTGAGGATTCCTCCACATAATTTGTTGTTAACACTAAAAAGGAGGAAAAAGCTGTTTCTGGCCTGAAGTGGGGTAAACCCTCTGATTAACATATTTTAAAAATCTTAATTTGGTTTGGAAAGTCGATGGTTACAGTCATGCAACAAAGGAGCTTTGGAGCTCTGAGCCAACTCCATGAAAATGGCTAAAAAGGAAGATTTGGTTCTGCCAGACATTTTCATTCAATTCCAGAGCCAAGTAGGCTGTTAATTTTTTTAGATTCATATAGATCATAGAATCATTAAGGATTGGGAGGGACCTCAAAAGATCATCTTGTCTTCCTCCCGCTTACGATTTTTTGTATAAAAGTCATTTTAAGGTGAAAAATCCAAGTTTTTTTATTTTCTATAACTGGCTCATTTTCACTCTGAAAGAGGTGGTTAGTTCTCGATGTCCCAGTTTGCTCCTGCCAGGCTCAGCATCGCCGCGGGCAGTACCGGGATGCTGGAGCTACTGCTCTGTTATTCGCACCGAGTCCACCAGAGGTCATCCCGTCCCCAAGGATGCTCCAGCGCGGGATGCTGCCCGCTTCCAGCCCTTGAACGTGCTCTGAACTGGGAGGGCCTTGGGAAAACAGGAAACGGGATTGTGTCCCGGGCTCTTGGAAATGAATGAGCCCACTGTAGTCTGGGTGCAGACTTCTGCTCACTGCAGTATTCTTGCACTTCAGTGCTTCCTACCACGGTTAACATGCATTTGTCTCTCTTTCTGTGGCACAGCAGTGCTGTTATTTACAAATTAGGAAGCATAGTGAAAAGTACTGAATAAATTAAATGTGTTTCAAGGCTCAGAAACACCCTAACATCCAGCGTTTTCATTGCACTCCTATAGCTGATATTACCCTGGTCCAATAGCCTGTGACATGAAGGCAGAGGTGGGTCAGCGACGTTATGCTAATGCGAGAGCAGAACTAGGCTCTTGATGTTTGATGTGGGTTTGTAACCACCATGTTGTATGTAGTACTGTGCTACTCGTTTGAGAACAGCCTCACAACTTGTACTGTGAGTCTGAATTACCTTTGTTCATCAGCACCGCTTACTAATCTCACGTTCTTGTCATTCGTGTCGTACCCATCATCCATGCTTCCACCTAACCACAGGGAGCGTCTGGCTTAGACGGAAAGCCAGGACCCCGGGTGAGTCCCTCATCTTTCTGTGTCGCTCTTTGTTCCGAGTCCAGGGGCTCTGCCAGCCACCCTCACGCCCACAAGCATGCTCCATGCACTCTCAGAGGGCACTTGGAGCAACCTCTTAGGGAATTTTCTGCAGAAGAAGCTCTGAATTTTGAAGAGGCAGTTTGATTTTAGTCTTTGGTAGGACAAATGCCTTGCTTGGGGTTTCCCTGGATTTGCCTTAGTCAGGTCAGGGATTTAGTTTTACACAGGAAAACGTACGTGTTCAATGCTAATATGGAATCAGTGAAATGGATGCAGGGGTTCTGACTCAGACGTCCGAGCACCGAGCACCGATGCTAAGTCATGTCGCTCCTGTAATGATGAAAAAGTGAGTAAAGTGAAAGAGGAGTGGACTTATGCACTTGAAGGCTTCAGGAAGATTCCTGTTGGTCACTGCAACAGGTGCAACCACCTCTCAGCTGGACATTTCAGTCTAAAAGATAATTTGTGTTTGCAAAAAGGAATCTTTGACCTTTCCATTTTTCCCAACAAAATTTCTTTCAATACGTTTAAAATCCCTGTAGATCTGATGTCTTTTGTGAATAAAGACATGAATAAAATCCAGCTAGCTGAAGGATGGGTTACCTCAAAGTAGAAAAGCTTATAGGTGAAGTTTTGAACACATTCATTTGGCCAGGTCCCATCACAGTTAAGTCTGAATTTTCAACCTTTGAAGACTGATTCCATGTTAGTTCTAAGCTAGAAGAGACCTATTAAAACCAAAGATTTGTTAGGAATAAGACTTCTTTCTCACTCTATTTCCTTTCACAGGGTGTCGATGGCCCAGTTGGTCCCCATGGCCCTGCAGGTCCTAAAGGAGACAGGGTGAGTGCACCCTCCTTGCTTTTCTCTTTACCAAGTGACTGCCACAGTGGCTGAAGGTCCTAAAGCCAATTGCAGTGTGCTCACATGTTCCTGGAGATAACAGTATCACAGCTGTTGAGGGATCAGCCCCAACCGTACATGTGTTCTGGTTACACACACAGTTATCGTTTAAAAGGTTGATTTCATAGCTCATTAACTGGTGCTTGGAATGAGTAATCAGTACCCTAAAGGGCTTTCAAGTTCATGGTGCTGCAGAGATCACACTTTTGGTCTGATTCATTACTTAGGGTGAGTGCCTTGAGGAAACACTCTGGGACAAAAGGAGATGGTGTGATCTGATTCTATACATGTGCTGCAGCAGCAAACAGAAGTATTTCTCACCTCTTTGCATTCAGATGTTTGTGTCAGGAAAATATTCTCTAAACTATAGAAAATTCAGACTTTTCTTCATCTGTTTTAAACCTAGAAGATGGGAGCTCTCCTGTTTCATTTGAAATATTTGCAAGTCAATTTTGTGCAGAACCTTAATCTTTAACAGTCAGCCTGGCACCTTGAACAATACAACCATCAACTTGCTCAACAAGACAAAAATGATAGCAAATGCTAGCTAAAACCTCCAAGGGGTTGCCAGCCCTGAATTTATTCTCCTTGAATGTCTCACTTTAACAGAACAGCTGTGCTGAAAACCTTGAGACTTGGTGCACTGAGGATGCAGCCGTACGGCCCAGGTTCAGTGAGCGTTTAAGAGCAGTGCAGCTAAGAGACCTGATTCAGTTTTACAGAGCGGTGAAATAGATGGTGGGCATGTAGCACCGTCCATACTAGCCACAGTAGACACTACACAGGCTAGTTAACTGAAGGACTTGGGTGTCCTTTTGCTTAGGGAGAGTAGAGATTCAAGCACTTGTGGTTTTTTTATCTAGCACATAACTTCTTCTTCCTATGTGCTGCCATTCAGCAAGATCTGGACAGGCTGGAGAGCTGGGCTGAGAAAAATCTAATGAGCTATAACAAGAGTAAGTGCAGAGTCTTGCATCTGGGCAAGAACAACACCAGGTACCAGTATAGGCTGGGGACTGACCTGGTGGAGTGTAGTGTAGGGGAAAGGGACTTGGGGGTCCTGGTGGACAACAAGATGACTATGAGCCAGCAATGTGCCTTTGTGGCCAAGAAGGCCAACAGCATCCTGGGGTGGATTAGAAGAGGGGTGGTTAGCAGATCAAGAGAGGTTCTTCTCCCCCTCTACTCTGCCCTGGTGAGACCACACCTGGAGTATTGTGTCCAGTTCTGGGCTCCTCAGTTCAAGAGGGATGTGAAGCTACACCACAGCAGGGTTGTGAACACTCCGTATCAGTCTTAATGGAGACACCAGGTACGCAGCTTCATTCATGCAGATAGTGTTTCATATTCACTGCACCGTTCAGGAGGCTGAGGAAACAGGAGGTAAAACCAAAGCCTGCATTTCTGTTCTTTGAGCACTGATGAATTGGCCTACAAAAACATGATAAACCTTCTCAAAGTTTGTGAATGTCTGTTTCCCTGAAGGAAATGCTTTATTATGATGGCTGAGGGCAAAATGCCCAGGACAGTTCATCAGTCATATAAACATCCATAAACATCCAGGGCCCCATCTGAGATTCCAAGCACACTTCAGCATGTGCTTTACATTGGAGGCAAAAGCTTGTGAGATACATTTCTCCAAATGCATTCTTACATAACAGATGAGATTATTTCCTATGCTGATACATTTGGTATCTTTATGTCTACCATATGTTTAGCAATGCTACAGGCCTATCTGGAGAGGACTTTGTGCAGTTATCTGTGCTGCTGAAGAGTTTTTTAAAAGATACTTCTCCTGACTTGTTTCGGGTATTGATCAAACACTTTTGTAGCTGTTCTTCTGTAGTTGTCATTAGTGCCCAGCAACAGGCCAGGGGTAGTGGTCACAGATGGGAACACAGGAGGTTCCATCTCAACATGAGAAACTTTCTCACTGTGAAAGTGATAGAGTGCTGGAATGGGCTGCTCAGAGAGGTTGTGGAGTCTCCTTCTCTGGAGACATTCAAAACCTGCCTAGATGTGTTCCTGTGGGATCTCCTCTGGGTGATTCTACTCTAGTAGGACGTTGAACTATATAGTCTTCAGAGGTCTCTTCCAACCCCTAGCACTCTACTCTGCCCTGGTGAGACCATATCTGGAAGATTGTGCCCAGTTCTGGGCCTCTGAGTTCCAGAAGGAGAGAGTCCAGCACAGAGCCACAAAGATGATGAAAGGAATGGAGCATCTCTGTGATGGGAAAAGGCTGAGGGAGCTGGGTCTTCTGAGCTTGGGAAACGAAGACTGAGGGATGGCCTCATTAATGTTGATAAATATCTGAAGGGTTGGTGTTAGGAGGATGGAGCCAGGCTCTGCTTGCTGTCATCCAATGATAGGACAAGGGGCAATGGATGTGAACTGGAACAGAGGAGGTTCCACATCAATCTGAGGAGGAACTTCTTCCCAGTATGTGTGACAGAGCACTGGAAGGGGCTGCCCAGGAGGATGTGGAGTCTCCTTCTCTGGAGACGTTTAAAACCCACCTGGACATGTTCCTATGTGTCTTGATCTTGAATCCTGCTGTGGCAGGGGGATTGGACTGGATGATCTTTCGAGGTCCCTTCCAATATCTAATGTCTTGTGATTCTTCGTGTTTCTATGTTTGTATTGTATACATGGGTCAGCACATCATCTTATTCTCATCAGAAAGTTCTGAAGCTGCAAGAGATTTACTGGTTTAAAAACCAGCTGTGACTTCTCAATACCTCCTATTGTTCTGCAAGGGCATCCAGCCTAAATTGGACTCAGAAATGGCTGTTGATCACAGAATCACAGAATTACTGAGCCTGGAAAAAACCTCTAAGATCATCAAGTCCAGCCCAAAGGTTTGGGAATGTATAACCCATAACCTAAAGCACTTGGTAGTGGTCGTGTCTAAGACAGACAACGTTACTATCTTCTGTTATCTTTTCTTAGGGTGAAAAGGGAACCGTAGGTGACCCTGGACCCAGAGGACCTTACGGCTTGCCTGTAAGTTGCACGTAGCTTGCACACACTGCGCTTCTCCTCACTCCTGGGTTAAACTTTGTGTGCTTTGTGAGGGCTTTTCACCCAGCAATACAGTGGTTTGGAAAATGCCAAGACAGGTAATAGTCCCTGACATTAGGGGGTCACTAGACGTAGGTCACTAGTCTGTATCACAGGTTCAGATGATTGTGCAGAAGTAATGAAACAGCCCTGACATGAACCAGGAAGAGAGAGAGGAAATCCAGAATGCAGGAGTACTTATGGTTGTGCAGCTTGTGCCCATCAGCTGTCTGGGAACCACGCAAGGGCAGCAGGAGTTCCTCCTGAACCGTGGAAAGATGTGATTTTCTTAATGTCGATAAGCTGCTTGGATTTCTGTGCAAGGATACTCCACATGTGGTATTTTTGGTTTGTTTGGCACTTCAGAGCACTTTGAGAAGTTCACTGTTGATCATTCACGGGTAAACACACTAGGCTTTACCCTTTCAATTAGATAATCCATTTCTAAAGTAGAAAAGAGACTCTCTTTGGGCCCAAGAAGGCTACCCCCAGTAAAATCCGTTGACTCACTGTGTTTACGATGCTGATGACCCGGTCAGGTGTAGACTTAGATACTCACATCCTCTGACACGAGAAAAGGTGCCTACATTTGCTTGGCCAGGCACAACCAGCCTCGCAGGAGGCTTGCAGTGATTCCACACCCTCTCCAGTCTAACCTGTCTAATTAATCTGAGCTGGAATACAGATTCATGGTTTAATTGGATGTATTTAATTAGATCAGGTGTTGGTTACTAGAGGCAGTTTTCGGGCTCTGCAGAGTGTTAAATTAGCTTCCAGCATACGTTAGCCGAGGGGTGCTTTTGCAAGTTCAATTACAACAATCCAATTTCTGCTTCCCCCTCCTGTGAGCTGAACCCAAAAAGTGTTAGACCCTTCTGTGTGTTTAGCTTGCTCCTGGAATCCACTTACAAACAAGACTTCACAGTCAGGCAACATTTTACAGTCGAGCAAAGTTTTACAGTCAAGTTATCTGTTGCTTCCCTCACTAGCAGCAGTGCTGCGTGCACAGCCTTCTCAACGTGGGCTACCCCTTGGTTGGACAGATCTGTGCACAGCCCAAGGAGCACAGCCATCAGCAGGAAGCAGAGTTTGTGGTCAGTTCCTACGTAGTGTAAGGATGACTTTGCATAACCCATCACCATCGAGACAAAAGGGAACACCCCTGACCAAAAATATCCTGACAGAAAACCCAAAGGTGATGAGAAAGTCCATAACAAAAGGAAAACCCACCCAAAGTGATCATAGAAAATGTCCATTAAACTGACAGTCCAGGTCATTGTCCAGGTTAGGTCCATTCTGTCTGCAGAGAGGGAGAAGGTGGGTCCTGCAGGGAGAGACAGCACAGACTCTTTCTCCCTGGGGGTCTCTGCAAGCAGCCTCCCTTTTATGCTGTGGTGCTGCATCAATCACTTCTCTCCCTGAAGCAGAAACCTGTTGTCATCCAATCCAGACTTTCTCCCAAGGTTGCTGGCTTCTGGGAAAGTAAACCAGGGGAGTGTTTTTCTCTACTCTCCCCCACAAGAACCTGGACATTGATGGTCTCTCACAGGAGGAAGGAATCCTCCATGTGCCAACCTCAGCTCTCAGCACTTTGCCACTGTACCAGGGGAGTGGAGAACTGAGGCATCAAGGCAGCTGCTGGTATCAGCGCACAGAGATGCTAACGTAGTCTGTGTGGTTCTTTGGCAGGGCAAGGATGGAGAGCCTGGCCTTGATGTAAGTAACATGTATGACCTATACACTCGTAATGGTAGGTAATCATCTTTGAAGAAAGAGGTTTCTGAGTTGACCAGTAACTCAAGCAGTTACGGGTAACTCACCTTTGCTGGCAGTTAGCGTGCATGCGGTACGTGTAGGGGTGTGCCAAGCTCTGCATGTGCTGCTTCTCTGCCGTCAAGATGGATATTACACAACACGCAGCCCTTCTCAAGAGATCACCCCGGGTACAGTGCTGAGTTACACACGTGGGTGGTCCTTTGGAAGTCAAAAGGCTGAAAAGCTGTGCTTGATAAGGAAACCTAGAGATTTGTGACCTAGTTTTAGAAGAATCATCTAATCATAGGACACTTTTGGCTGGAAAAGACCTTTAAGGATCATCAAGTCCAACCTTTTCCTAGCCCTGTCAGCACCACTAAACCCTGTCCCCAAACAGAACATTGTTCAACATCCCCCTTCTCTTCAGCACCTCCAGGGATGGTGACTCAATCTCCACCACTCCACCATGCCCCTGGGCAGGCTGTTCCAGTGCCTGACAACCCTTTCAGGAAAGAAATTCCTCCGGACATCCAACCTCAACCTCCCCTGGTGCAGCTTAAGGCCATTTGCCCTCATTTCCTATCACTGGCCACTGGGGAAACCAAACCAACTCCCACCTCTCTACAACCTCCTTTCAAATAGTTGTAGGGAACAAAGTCTCCCTTCCATCTCCTCTTCTCCAGGCTAAACAGTCCCAGAACAAGGAGTCACTGACATTTGGTTAAGTCAATTCATCCTAATAAAAGAGAGTCATCCCATAACCTGTATGAGGTACCTTCCAAACCATAGGCATGCTAGAAAGGCTTGTCCTGAAAACCTGTCCTCTAGCCTCTAGTTCTGCACGGAAGTCCCTGCCTTGGAGGAGCCTTTTCCAGAACGTACACATGGTTTCTTTCCCTGGCCGACAGAATTAGCCAACACTTGCCTTAGCTCCTCTCACGTGCTCCTGTGCCCGTGCATGTGTGCCCACGTGAACACACGTACACAGCATGCAGTGACATCATCTTGTCTGTGATGTTCTCCAAGAGTATTTGAAGGCTTAACCTGCATGTGATTAAAAGTCAATCTACCTTTGTCCATTTTGTTTTTTCTATAGGGTTTCCCTGGTCCTCGAGGAGAAAAGGGTGATATAGGAGAAAAGGGAGAAAAGGTGACCGCAGTGTTATTAACTGTCGCTTGATTCCTCAGCCCAGTCAGTTCTGCTGTCTTTACGCTATAAATTGTCCCATTCAAACTTCTTATTGTTTCTACTGTGTGCCAAAAGGCAGGTCATGGAGACATGCTAAGCAAAACCATGGGAAACCACCACAGTTTCTGTGCAGAGCTCGTAATACCAGCATTTCCCAAAGCACAGCTTGCTTCCAGGCTCGTTCTCTCCAACCCATCCCATGCTTGTTGAAAAGCCTCGTCAGCCTGGAACGCTTAACGCAGACATCGCTGAAATGTGTCCTTGTGGTAGTAATTTAGCCCTGAAGATCTCAGCTCTGATCCTTGCCAGCACTGGCAGGATGGCTGTTGCTCCTGGTGTGTCCTGACTGTACACACGGCCTGTCCCCCACCAGTGGATGACAGGAACTATTTAGGTTATTATTTATAATTAAGTACTTCCTGATACTTGTGGATTGAAGTGAAATTATAAAGTCTGCTGTTCTTGTAAACCAGCCAGTCAGGGGAATTAACAGAAACAAACCAACTTCATTCCCATCCTCGTGGATAAACTTAGGAAGGGAGGGTTAGATGAGTGGACGGTGAATCCCGCTAAAAACTCAGGAGGAGTTTAAACCTGTTTCTTGAGGAGAAACCATGGGATGAGGTTCTTAGTAAGTCTGGAAGCTATTCCAGAAACCTTCATGGTGTCCTGTGGACTTTCCTGTCAAGAGGGTTGCCAGGAGAGTGAAAGTAGAGATGGTCTCTCCCTTAAACATTCTCAGAGTGTTCAAAGAAATTCAGAAGCAAAGGCTGTGCACGGGAGCAAAGGCAAATAATAACGATTATTCTCTACCTCACATCAGCAGGTCATGTTTAGCTACTGTTCTAGGAAGCAGGACCTGATACTCCAGATGTTCTGGAGGACAAGCACCATCAACAAATGCCCTTCCTTTTCTTCTTTCCCCTCACTTTTATATCTAGGCTGATGCTGTATGGTCTGGAAATGCCTTTGGCCGGTTTGGGTGAGCTGGCCCAGCCCATCCCTCAGCCTGCTGTTGGGGAGATGTTAGGAAAGAAGACAACCCCACAGGCTGGGTGCTGTGTGAGCCCTGCTCAGCAGCAGCCAAAACACTGGGGTGCTATCAGCACCCCTCAGGCTACCACCACAAACACAGCACTGGGAGAGGTGTCATGGGGACGATCAGCTCCATCCCAGCGACACCCAGTACAAAGTGCCACAGCTTTGTATTACTCTAGGCACTGAGACAGGACAGGGAGGGATCTTTTTTTAAAATCTTCATCAAGTGCAGGTTCTCCTGCCTCAGCAGTGCAGGGCGAGGAGGTGAAGACTGAAAGTAGCACTTTCTGCGGTGCTGCTGCGGGAGAAGTGGTCAAACCCTTGGGAAATCCAGCCTGTTCTCCACGCACATGGCTGCTGCGTTGGTCTGAACGAGATCACTGGGTTTTAAGTAATGACCTACTGATCTGTAGCACAAGCTGAAGAAGTACAAGTCCCAAAGGTACAAAAACCAGTAAGAAACCGACCTGTACTGGTTTCAGAAGTAGTTTAGATGCATCTCTAGGCTCAGTGTTAGCGTAAGCTCACAGCAGATGCACTGCCCTCACCCTGAGCACAAACAGCGCAAGATTTGACCTTGGAAATCAGATTTGCAGCTTTAAGATGAAAACTCAGCCCAGTGGCCAGTCCTGAGTCGCAGGGAGTGTTTTCCCATCACAGTCTTACCGTTTGGTAGGGAAGGGTGATGCTTGGGTTCCCGTTTTCCTAACCAGTATCCTGCGACTTTTTGGCACACAGACGTGGTAGACAGGAGACGCTGCTTGCGCTGCGCCGCGGATGCAGCGTGTGCCGCTCGTGGCCAAGAGCTGTTCGTGCGGAAGTGCCGCGTGTGCTGTGGTGTTAACTGAATAATGTGCCTTCCTTTCTTTTTGAAACAAGATAGAGCTAATTCTTGCTTACTTGTGTAGAAATGAGTTTTCTCTCTTATGAATGGATTAAGATGTTCTTTCCGTGCTGGTGTGGGGCTAGTGAAATGTCTGTTTGCTGTGCTTCACCGTCTCTTTCCAAAGGGGCATTCCTTCCTTCTCCTTCTACCCTCATTCCTTACAACTCCTCTGTCTTTTTTGACCCTTTTCCTCACAAGTTAAATCCTCCCAGTAGCCACAACCTTGCTTGCTGGTTCTCCAAAGCCATACTAATTTTCCTATGACTATTTTCCCCGTTTATTTGTGATATCCCTGATTCACTCATCCTTCCTGTCCCATTTTTTACAATCCTAGTCCAATTTGTTTCTTTTTTTAACCTTCATTTTGATTTTTTTGTGAAATTGAGAGCAAACTTGAAACTCATTTACCATTGTGATCGATTGGTGTGAAACCAACTATGAAATGAACTCTCTAAACATCTTACGCTGCTTGAAGGTGAGGTCTTCTTGGCAGGTAGCTTCGTTGAGTGGAATCAACTCGTTTCCACGAGTAATTAAAGCCCTGGAAGTTTTACACTTAGAAAGAAAAACTCAGTGTGGAATCCAAGGACTGATTTTTGATAAAATAAGTAGGTTAAGTGCTGCCTGCAGTAGAGAGAACATTTTAAATGCTGCAGTATTGCAGTAATGGATCTAATTATTGCTTCAATCACTTCGTGCTATCAAGGCTCTATGAAATCATTGACTGCGTCACAGCACCTCTCCATCAAGCAGTTTGAATGTTTTGATTCCTGTAGCAGGGTTTGAAATGGTCCTAGTGTATCTGCGGTGACAGGAGCGCACCCTTGGTGATGTCTGGGGTCTCTGGACAACAGGATTTGTCCCAAACTCTTAACGGAGTGCGAAGGGTCAGTTCAGCAAAGGACCCTCTGAGCCAGGTTCACCCTTGACGTGATGTCAGGGAAGTCGATAGCCAGAGACCAGTACTCCCTGTGAAGCATCTGAGCCACAGGTCTTTTTTGGAGATGATGCTGACGTACTGTCTTCCCACAGAGTTACTTCTGATCAGTGGCTAATCTTCCGGGGGAGCTGATAAACTCAGCTTGGTCTAAGGGTGCACCAAAGCGCTCCCACCGAGAGCAAACAGGAGGCCTCTCCTTTCAGCCCGTGGAGTGGGGGGGATTTGCAGATTTGCCTCTGTCTCAGGAAAGCGACGATTTCAAACCCTGTTCTAGGATCCAAAACATTCGTAATACCGATAGGAAGTACCAACACAAACTACTACCAACTGATTGCAGTTCTCGCTTGTGATCATATGACTTATTTTTCCACATAACGCACCACCCAAACCAGAACACAGTGGTAAGTGTCCTTTCAGCTCTCCGTTGGCTTAAAAACCAAACCCAAACTTTTAAACCAATCCTTCTGTATTTTTTTTCCTCCAAAAGAATGAAACCTGTTTTGTCCAAACCATTGTATCCACAGGGGGAAAAGGGAAAGAAAGGCAAAAAGGGGCCTAAAGGGGAGAAAGGAGAACAGGGTGCTCCTGGATTAGATGCACCTTGCCCGTTGGTACGTCTCATTTGTGTATCGGACTATCAATCATCCTGCTGTAGACTGATGGAATAAGAAATCAGGGGAGAGGAGCAAGCACCAGCTACTGTGTCACCCATTGCCCTTTGTTAACGCAATCTTATCTCAAGTCTGGCAAATTCTGGAGCAGACATTGTTTGCCAAGCTCCGAATGTAGTTTAAAGCACCAGATTTAAGTCCTCCAGGCTAAGTTGTGGGGTTCGTTGGGCTTTTGCATTCTTTTCTGACAGACATGTTGGAAAGGAACTAAACGTGGGCTGTGGCGGAACCGGCGCCCCACGGATTGAAACCGCACCGCGTTGGTCGCTTGCTTCTCTTGCCTCCTCATTGTTGTCTGTTCACTCCAGCTAAGTCAATCCTGAAAGCATTTCCTTGACAGTAACATTGCAAGTTAATCTTTACAAACAGGGATTCCGTGGAATTAAGGGGGAAAAAGGGGAGCCAGGCCAGCCTGGCCTGGATGGGCTGGATGCCCCTTGCCAATTGGTACAGTATTTCTCTTTCCTTCCAACCCTGCATGCAGTTCCTCTGTTTGTGGTCAGCTGTTCTCAACACAGTGTATTCTCTGAGCTGACTTGACATTCCTCACGTAACACATGCATGTGCATGGGCAAACCAGCTGCTTCAGCGCTCATAACCGCAGTGAGAACACACAGCTTTGTGGACACCTCCAGCCTAACTCTAAGCAGTTTGCTCCCACACCACTGGCAGTTTATAAGTTTGTGTCCTTCCTAAGTTTTCCCCTGAGAATTTTGTTTGTTATTTTCCTCACAAAACACCTATTCCTCCCTCACCCTGAACGCAAGCCCTCGTAGCAATCCAGCACAACATCCACTTCTAATCGAGTCCCATCACTTGTGTCTGCACTGGCTCCGTTCTTCACCCTAGCCCGTCCCAGAGCTGCTCTGCACC
Source organism: Rhinopomastus cyanomelas (assembly GCA_013400115.1). Lineage (NCBI taxonomy): Eukaryota > Metazoa > Chordata > Aves > Bucerotiformes > Rhinopomastidae > Rhinopomastus > Rhinopomastus cyanomelas. Next base: position 1,442,889 of record VXBP01010621.1, on the reverse strand, counting down.
CTGGACTTCCTTTTAAATCCTCAAAGTCCTAGGTGCGGGTTTTCAGGACGTGACCAGGATGAGAGTCATCTACAGAGTGACATCAATGTTACTGCTAAAAATCGGGTCACTGGTTTGCAGAAAGCCAAACTGGAGCAGTATTTTGGCATCTGGCCTGTTCATCAAATGGATCTGGGCATTAAAAACGTACCTGAGGTTTGTAAAAAGATAACAGTCTGCAGCCCAAACCCTCACTGCCCTTAACACCTTCAACTGAATGGTCCTACCCTTAGCACTGACCTTCCTGGAGCACACACAGCACTCCCCACCCTATGTTAGCATGAATTCAAGTTCCCACCTGTACTAAAACGCTACCTGTTGACCCCTTCCCTTGTACCAATCTGGCAACAGTGACTTTCATTTAAAGGCCAAGTAAGTTCCAAATCTTTTCCTTTTAAAAAGACCAAAACAGACCGGTACCTCCACATTTCCTCAAGCGACAAGGAAGGTGTTTCTTTTCTTTTCTTTTGAATTGTTTGCAGTCAGATTTGATCTGCATGTCCTGGTATGTTTGGTGGCTAAGCACGGTTCTCTGAGATGAATGCTAAACAGGCTTTCCTCCAAGCCTAGCACTTCTAATTCGAAGTCAATGTATTTTAATCCCAAATACATAGTCCATTGAGATTATTCCGCAGTCCATTTGGTTTGCTTCCAGTGAATGGTAACCATATCTCATAGTTTTGTGGGGGATAATCAAGCATGCTTTTGTAGTTGAAAAATGTTTCTCTGTCTCTGTGTTATCATTTGTGTCTGGAGATTCCCTGATAATTGTTGACAGATGAAAAGCACTCTCTCTGTAGGCAATTACTAGAGCAAGGTGCTGAGCAAATAGGACTCAGGCTTGGCTTAGGCAGCAAGCCCTACCATCAGATTACGCGGAACTACCTCCAAAAACTCCCTCTAACCACTATCTTCACGTGTAAATTCACATCGTAAGTGTAGTTATTCCACAGAATGTCAAGGCCTGGTCTTTTTTTCTGCTCTTACATAGTACAGTTGTGCAGATACAGCTGCATCTGTTACACAGCTATGCAGACACACACATACAGATACAGCTACGCAGGTATGCAGATACAGCTATTTATATGCAGTTACACAGAGAGCCATACAGATACAGCTGCACAGATACAGCTATACAGCTATACAGCTACAGTTATACTGATACAGTTGTACAGATACAGTTATGCAGATACAGTTATACTGATACAGTTATATAGGTGCAATTATACAGAAACAGTTAGACCGGTGCAGTTATATGGATACAGTTATGCAGGTACAGTTATGCAGATACAGCTATGCAGATACAGTTATATAGGTACAGTTGTACAGATACAGTTATATAGGTACAGTTATACAGATACAGCTATGCAGATACAGTTATATAGGTACAGTTGTACAGATGCAGCTATGCAGATACAGTTATATAGGTACAGTTGTACAGATACAGCTATGCAGATACAGTTATGCAGGTACAGTTATACAGATACAGTTATACAGATACAGTTATATAGGTACAGTTGTACAGATACAGTTATATAGGTACAGTTATACAGATACAGCTATGCAGATACAGTTATATAGGTACAGTTGTACAGATGCAGCTATGCAGATACAGTTATACAGATACAGTTAAGCAGTTATACAAATAGAGTTATGCAGATACATTTATACAGGTACAGTTATGCAGATACAGTTATACAGGTACAGTTGTACAGATGCAGCTACACAGATATGTGCTACTAATTCTGAGCACATATAACTCTCTGAATAAGCTCTGTGTAGCCACCTAAATTGGAATTAGTTCCATGAAAACCAGTATGGCTGCTCAAAAGTTGGCTCTGACCTTACTAGGCACATCTAGGCGATCTGTCAGAGTAGCGTGGTGACAGAAAAGAAATGGAGAGAGTGTCGCTAACATAAGAAATCAGACGGCCATACCGTCCGAGCGGTGAAATAATGAGTGCTGCTGGACTGCCCTGCTCCCATTACTGATGTTTTCCTCCACTGATGTATGTTCAGGCCATAAGATCTGCCACTTCACTCAAAAGCAAAGAATGAAAGTGAACAGAAAAAATCCCACTCGAAGCTGAGTTTTGCTATCTTATTGCTGGGTTAACTTTGTACTCAGGATCCATAAAGCACGATACCCTCCAGATAGAAGTGATAACATTTTGTGGTTCGTTGACTTTGTACATTCAGCTACAGATGGTTGTGAATCACAGGAAGTATGTAAGTAGTGTGCAGCCTGAGCTATAACAGCAATAAAAAGCTGATGAAGATGTTCCAGTGATTTAGGGGAAAACAAATCTGTAGGACAGAGAGGTGCACGTACATATTTACAGTGCAAACCTTCCTTCACATTAAGAATGAGAGAGGAAATACTTTAGGAACAAGTAGCTGCTTATTAGATAGAAACTCTGATGCTCCAGCTGTTCTAGCAGGTATTGATGGGCTGTATCTCCTGTCAAATTTAACTCTCTTTATTTTTCCCCTCCCCTTGAAACAGGGTCCCGATGGATTACCAATGCCTGGCTGTTGGCAAAAGGTAGGATGGGCAGAGGTTTTCTTTTCAGGGGCATCCTTGGCACTCAGAAAAGTCTGTCACCATCATATTGAATAGCATCAGGATACACTTCAGAGCTTCTTAGACAGATGCAAGGAGCACTGCCAGACGAGCCCTCTCCATGGCAGCGGTTGGTGTGATGAGTTTGTAATACGTGTTGAAGTAACAAGTCACTGAGGCAGTACTGGTGAAGCAGTTGGCACTCGATTTCTGGCAAGTCCAGGTTTCTGTATGAGGACTCACACATCCCTTGGGTTCCGCACACGATCGCTGCTTCCCATTCTTTATAAAGGCTCACAGACCTGGCACCTTGATTGGCTGTTTCTATTGATCTATTGTGATACTGTTTTTCTGGGAGCAATGCATCCTGCCCTTCTCTCGGCCCTACCTTAGACACTTTCCTGTGCTGACACTAACTGGCAGCATTATTTTAGTAAAGGTTTCACCTGCACAGTCCTAGATTTAAAAACCCACAGCATACAGAATAGTGTAGGTGGAGAGATATCAGTGGCTAACACATTAGGAAACATTCAGCGTAAAGGAAGTCCGGGGTGCGTTTTATCTCTGAAGAATAGCTGGTGCTGAGGAGTTAACTCCCTGTGTTTGCAGCTCTGCCATATCTGTGTGTTTGGAAGAGAAGCCCAAGCTACTGATTTACTAACTCGATTAATCTGTATCTCTTTTTGTCTCTGCAGTGACGAATCTAACCTTACAAGCATGAAGTTGTGTACATAGTGCTTCACTTTTTGTATTTATAGTTGGAAACTGAACATTTGATCTGACAAGTTTGAGACACGTTTACATGTAGCTGCTTCTACTCGTTTGCAATAGTCCATGTGTACATCTTTTCCTCCACTTACGTCTGCAGTTAGATGGTCTATAACTGCAGGGTAATCCCGCAAAGATTCTGTCTCTAATGAGAGAGAGATCTCCATGCGACGATGAATAAAACAAATCTGGTGATTTCTGTACATTCTTACATTTGGGCTTGTGGACCTGCATGGACAGTGAGTGCCATGAACTAGTTTACAACAAATTGTGACCAAATAAGAGCAAAATGCTAAAAACCTGTACTGTACCAGCTGCGGTTGGAGTTTACTGACTTGGCTTCCATGTCCATCTTAAACACTTGACTGATTCATGCTGCCAGAGCTGCTTGTGTGGACTAAAAGCATGAGTTTGTGTGCCAAACCCGCTTGTTGTGTGGTCATGACGCTAAGTAGCTGCTCATGGTGACCTTTGATTCCAGCTTCTGAATCGTTTCCTTTTGTCATCTCAAGGGAGTCACACCATGGCTTATTGCTAAAAAGAGATAAACCAGAGGAGGATAGAAAGAGGCCTTGAATTTTTGGGGGAACAGAGTCCCAGCTGCAGGTGGATGACTTCCAGTCTTGCGGGTCACTTGGCCCCTTTGATCGAAGAGGGGCCCCGCCTGTTAATCAGCATTGGTTTGCCTTGCACTGCTTGAGGTCGTGAAGACGTTCACGACAGGCCCTGTCAAGTCCTTAATCAAGAAGGAGAGAAGTTTGAAGAAGAAGCCAGACTCCGCTGTGGGTTGTTTGGAAAGGTTCCAGAGGTGCTGCACGGATCCTTTAACGGCAGACACCGCCTGAGACCAGAAGCTTCTCAACCTTGCCCAAGGATGGACAGAATATGTGCTCTGCATGTTGTATTTTGGGACTGCTGGAGGAAAAACACATTCTTGAAGCGAGAATGAATCGAAACATCCTCCAGAGGAGGAGGAGGAGGATGGAACTGACCAGAGTTGTATGCACCACGGTGTGATTTTCAGGTGATTCACTTTGAATTACCCAAAAGTAGCTGAACTTCGCTGAAGAATTTTGGAAGCTGTGGTGAATTTTTGTTTCCTTTCCCTGTCCCTGTTGCCATAAATGATGCAATTCCTTGATCCCTTCAACCTACGTGATGATGGCATTGAAGAAAACACTTCAAGGCGCCTGTTCATCTTCACTTCAGTATTAACAGCTTTTATTTCAGAGACTTTGAAGCCTTTCAGTCTAAAGAAGAAGCGTATTTTTGTGTTTCACAGACTGATGTATTCACATGGTTCTTTTTCTGCTGTTACAGTGACCTTAGTGAACGCATTTACTCTACAGAACACTGGAGAGGAACAACGCTGCAGTGTTCAAGGTGTCAGTGCTTCGCTGTTTCTTTTCAGACGCGTAGCTTGCTGGAGAAACATTGGCCAAGCCCTGCTTCTCCCCATTTTCCTGGCTATCAGTACTTACTTAGTGCCCAGCGCTAGCTTTTGCCACAAGGGTTGGGGCTTGTATCCGTTTCTTGAGTCTTCACACGGTGCGCTGCAGTGAGAGAGCCTAGTCTGGGAGAAATGGAGCCATGTTTGGCAGGTGGACGCTCTTCTTCTACCCCTTCTGTTCCTGGCTTATAGCAGGATGATCACAGACTCTTTTAGTCGCTTTTTCAGTTCCTTTTTCTTGCGTATGTAGACCAAAACTCAAGTGGAGGAAGACAGCCTGTCTCCGTCAATGTGTGGGCACCTTGCCCTTCTTGGAATGTATGTTTTTTCCCTTGCTCTGTCATTTCTAAATCGTGTGAAGATTGGGATCTGCTGCGGCTGCACTTTTCGTAGCGTTTCACAATCTCACATCAATGGAAAAGCCACTGAAATGTGACCTCGCACGTCGTTAAATCTTTGTTTTATTCTGGGACATCAGAGGCAAAACCAGCTTTTCACGGGGGAAAAGGATTCTTCCACAGATTTTTAAGACTAAACACGAATGCAGTGGTCTCCACCTGGGGTAGCACTACATTGATAAACCTAGAATTCATAGAATCATAGAATCATCAGAGATTGGAAGGGACCTCGAAAGATCATCCAGTCCAATCCCCCTGCCAGAGCAGGCTCACCTCACTGGAGAAGCCATGATTTATTTTTACTGCTCAATTCCATCTTCACAATAGTAAGAAATAAACAATAGATATAGAAATTGTTTTATTTGCTTCAATTTTCAACCTGTTTGGAATAATTAGAATAGTAAAAGCCTTCATGTGGCACAGACTGAACATATGGTGTGCGTTAGACCTCAAGGTTAGCTCATAGAATCATAGAATTGTTTGGGTTGGAAAAGACCCTTTGGGATCATTGAGTCCAACCGTTAGTCCTACTCTACAAGTTTGCCCCTAAACCAGATCCCCCAGCACTACATCTAAGCAACTTTTAACACGTTGAATGTCCAGGTAAAATATCAAACCCTGGCAGTCGCTCAGTAAAAGAAAAGGGTTTTCAAATGCCCCTCGGATCATCCAGTGCAAAGTCAGGGAGGATGTTTATTCTCTGAGCACTTCCGTATCGAGAGTGTCCACAAAGGCAGCTCGTTTAAGAAACAGCAAGGAGAGCTATGAAATGCATGCAGCCATTAGCACTTTCTTATTGTTTTAAATTTATAGATCTATAGGTTTAAAGTGTCTCCGTAGTGTCCGTTTCCACATGCGTCGGTACCGCTGGCAGAACATTGGTTCAGGGTTTCTTCATTGGGGAAAGAGTTGTAGACACTGCCGTTAAGCGTTAGTCACAGCTCGAGTCTCCTTCAACCCCTGACACTCTGTTGAGAGAACACTCTTTTCCCTTTCCTTTCTGTCTTGTAAAAGAGTTTCTTGGGTTTAGCATATAGTCTAGAAAAGCGCCCTGTGAGGACTCGCAAGGTGTTTGTTTCGTTGAACAAACCGACTCTGTTTGGTGCTAGTGGGTTTTTCCTTCCCGTTGTGGCAAAGCTACGGTCTGAACCAGCTGTGTGTTTTGTCTTTGAGTAGCATTCCTCCAGGCAGATCGGATTTTTGTTGAGTGTGTGACAGGAACCAGTCTTCTCAGCTGTAGGAACATGTGGTGGTGTCAGCCTATGCAGTTCCCGTATCCCTGACTTTCCCAGCTGTGTGATTACTTCTTGTTTCTTTGAGGGTTTTCAGTAGCTGTTTGGTAACCACCTGTTTCTCCGACGCGCTGTAGCTACGTTGTGCAGGAGTCCTGCTGCGGAAGCGGCGGCTCTTTCCAGCGCTCTGTGGAATATGTCCGACGTACACGGTCCTTGTCCTCACGGTCCTAGCTTAGCTGTGGGACATCTTTCTTTCAGGATGCTATGGACACCTTTTCTTTTTTTCCTGAGGTGAAGCATGAGATGTTAGTTCATGGAAAAACGATGCAATGTCTCTTTTTTTGTTGTTGTTGTTGTTTATATTTTTATTTATTTCTGAATTTGATGTCCTGTTCTGATGTAGCGTAGCAAGGCAAAGCCACCCTTCCTCCAGCTGCTCGGATTCTTTTCTCCCACAGCGCAGTGCAAGTAGTGGGAGCGGGTTTCAGAACCGCCAAACCCGTACGCCTGCACGGGTGTGTAGAGCTGAACAAGGGATCATTCTTAGCGAGGATGTGCAGTGTGGAGAGGTAGCATCGGCCCCGCTGGGGGATAGGCTCGTGGAAGGGTGCACGGGAGCATCTGTTACTGAGCTAGGCCAGCAGAAGAGATGATGCAACCCCAGATGAGATGAGTAGAGGGACAATTATGTCCTTAATCCTGCTGGCCACACTATGCCTAATACAAGCCACTTGTCCACCAGCCTTTGGTCCTTGTTGGGAAGGTGGTGGTGTGCGAGGCTGGAGGCTATATCAGATGAGGTTCAGATGCTGGATGCCACTGGGGTTTAGAGACCGTTGTCCCACTGAGTGACACAGAGCCTAAACCTGGGTCCAGCCGTGCGGGGTTCTTCACTCGTCTGTGCCTCCCTTTGCCCAGCAATGGGGTGGGAGCAGCGAGGCCTCATCCTTTCCTTGCAAAGCACTTTGAGACATGAAGAAGGGAGGACACAGGTATCGAGCTTAGTAACCAGAGGAGTATCATCAACTCAGCAGTAGGGTTTTGCCTAAAGCAGGACCACCAGTGACAACCGCAGAGGTTGTCCAGGTCTATTGAATGTGATGAAGATGTTCAAGGTAGGCAGAAGCTGACCTTCCCTTGCAAATTTCCTCACCTCTGCTGCTTGACCAGCTGAGATGACATTTCTTGGTGTTCCTTCTATTTTACCTAACGAGAGACCTGACTTGTCTCACTAAAGGGCCACAGAAAAGACAAGGTAGTGGTCAAGACAAAGTCGAATCGTTAGTCATTGCCAAAACAATGAATCCATTTTGTGAATCTGAAATTGAATCCGAACCCATTTCAATTTCAGTGACTGTAATTGAAACTAGCACCTAGTTTCTTGGTTTTCTCCCTTCCTGAAACCTGCTTTCGTGGATCCGAATGTCGCTCTAATGAACAAATGAAGGTTTTCCTGCAGCCTCTGTTCTTCGAGAACTCTGCGTGGCGGCTGGATTCGCGAAACGCCGTTAGGAACAAGTGCCTGCCGCCGTCACTTCTGACAGTCATTTCCGCAGCCCGAGCGGAGTGTCTCTTTTTCAAAAGGATTTGGAGTGTTGGGTTTGTGTCACTTGAGTTTTAAATGCATCCAGTTCTCAGTGCTGCTTGGAAATCGACTTTTCTTTGGCAAACAGGGGGCCTTAACTTAACCCGGGACCGTTAGTGTTTTAACTTCTTTCTACTTAAATCGCGACGATGAATTTCCCGTAGACAGTCCCCGTTGGTGCTTGCACACTTCTCGGAAGTATGATGAGGAGGTGGGTCGGTGGAAGAATGTTTGACAGATTGTTGGCCTATATGTGGATATTCTTATATTATTATTGTACATGTTTGGGTAAATATCACACGACTTTGAAAAAACCTTACGGAGATGTACGTATCTGACTTCTTCCTTTGGAAAATACTCTATATTTTTATTTGTATTTTGTACTTTTTTAAGTTCAACTCTATGTGCTGTTATTTTTGTATCACAAATGCTCTCGGAAATGCAGGAGAAGAGAGAAAAATAACCCCCCTAAAAAAATAGAAGTAAGTTTGGCAGGGCTGACAGTGCTTGAGGGGAGAAACAAACGGGGCAGTTGATAGGGTGTTGTCCAACCACCAGCTCTACCCTACAAGATCCCCCCTAAGCCAGACCCCCAACACGATACCAACTGTGACTGTGCGGTAGCGCAGCTGATGCTGTGTTGTCAGTACCAGAAAGAGTCTGAGCGTCTCAGCCCCGCAAATAGCGTCACAGGATCTCTTGCGACAAGTCGCACAAGGAATTGGAATCACCCCTTTGAATTCGTTCCCAATCACCACTTTCTTGGGGCTTCTGGTCCTGACTTCCTTGAACCCGATCGAACAGCATGCTCGTTGTTTTTAGCAGTAAAATCCCTCCTTGTTTTTCAGTTGGAAACTGTGTTGCTTTCTTTCGGTTTTGTACTTCGGGTTTTTGTTTCTTGCTTGCGAGAAGTTGATCTTCGGAATTATTTTTACACTATTTATGATTTATTTTCATAATGTAAAAAGTGTGTAATTATTAAACTCTTAATCCAACCACCGGTGCTGATTTTGCGTAGCTATAAAGCTCTCGGTGTCGCCACAAAACGGCTGTTCTAGCCTGTCTGGATTGGGACGAGTGTGTTCTGCGTTGTAGCTTGGAATCCAGTGCGGGTCCTGCCAGCCTGTGCTCCCCTTCGCACAGAATCGGGGCCTTTGCAGCTCGTTCAGTTCAATAAAACCGAACACCTCGCTCTTTCTATTCACAGGATCGCAGATCGTCGGGGATTGGAAGGGACCTCAAAGATCATCCAGTCCAATCCCCTTGCCACAGCAGGATCACCTAGACCGAGTCGCACAGGAATGCATCCAGGTGGGTTCTAAAGGAAGCTCCACAACCCCCCTGGGCAGCCCGTTCCAGTGCTCTGTCACCCTCACTGGGAAGAAGTTCCTTCTCACGGAACCACAGAATGTGAGGGGTTCATAGGATCATAGGATCATAGGATGTTAGGGGTTGGAAGCCATCCCTAGGGATGGGGACCCCATCCCNCCAGTGCTCTGTCACCCTCACTGGGAAGAAGTTCCTTCTCACGGAATCACAGAATGTGAGGGGTTGGAAGGGACCTCTGGAGATCATCTAGTCCAATCCCTCTGCCATCCCTAGGGATGGGGACCCCATCCCTGGAGATATTCAAGGTGAGGCTGGACAAGGCTCTGGGCAGCCTGATCTAGCTGAGGCTCTCCCTGCTCACTGCAGGGTGGAGGTTGGGCTGGATGGCCTCTGGAGGTCCCTTCCACCTCAGGTGATTCTGTGAGTCCACAACACTAAGGTGAAAAGCCTGAAGGGCTGAGAAGTAAAGAGGCGGCGTCACAAGGAGCAGTGGGAGCGTGAAAACGTGCCGGTCTGTTTTCCCACGAACCCAGTTCGTTCATGAAGATGAAGCACGACAAAACGGTTTCTTTTCCAGCACCCTGGCCTGGTAAGACCCATTTTTGCAGGAGTCTTCTCGAACAAAGGACTTCTTTTGAAAAATGAGCTGTTGGGTAGCAGCTGCAGTCTCCTCAAAGCATTAATTAACCGTTTGAGTTCTGCAAATCCCCAAATATTTCAGAAACACAAACCCCTTCCCCCTGCTTCCCCTTCCTTCACTTCAATAATGCAGTCACTGTAACCTCAGAGAGAGAGACTGTGCACCAAGCCCTGGGGAGGTTTGACCTCCACTTTTAACTCTTGGTAATCTCCATAAATGTCCCTTAATCTTATCTAGCTCTGCTTTTGGCTCTGGGGAGCACTAAAAATAGCTCTGCTCCCTTCCCAGACGAGGTGCTTACAGCTTACTGTGCCCAGTGTCCCTGGTGAGAGATGCCGAGAGCAGGCACTTCCCGAGCGCCGAGTGCTGCTGCTGCTCTGGCCACACGCTCCTGACCTGAGTGATGTCCTTGCTTCTGCTACAGCCACTCTTGGCTTTCTGATCTTTCCAGCCTTCTCCTTTCTTCTGCTTTCACAGAGGATGCTGCTGGGTTTCCCATTGGGTCCTTTTGGTGCCTCCCTGTTATTTTTCAGCATCACCCTCACTCCACAACCCCCCTGGGCAGCCCCATCCAGTGCTCTGGGCTCCCCAGTTTAAGAGAGACAGGGAACTGCCAGGGAGTCCAGTGGAGGGCTGTGGCAAAGGCTGACAGACCTGAGTCTGTCTAATCTAGCGAAGAGAAGGCTGAGAGGGGACCTCTAAGTATCTAAAGGGTGGGTATCAAGAGGGTGGGGCCATGCTCCTTCCAGCAGTGCCCAGCAACAGGATAAGGGACAATGGACACAAACTGGAACACAGGAAGCCCTGTCTGAACACGAGGAAAACGTTCTCTGCTTTGAGGTTGGCAGAGCCCTGGAACAGGCTGCCCAGAGAGCCTGTGGAGTTTTCTTCTCTGTGGATTTTCAAAACCATCCTGGATGTGTTCGTGTGCAACCTGCCCTAGGTTTACCTGCCAGGATGATCCCTTGATGTCCCTGCCAACCCATGCCAGCATTCTGTGTGGTTCTGTGCAGTATGGCCAAAAAAGCCCCTAAGAAGCCAGTGTTCTCTGTTGACATCCATTAGCCTGAGTCAGAAGGACACAGAATAAGGCTGCCATTGAAAAGTCTGGAACTGCAAACACAGGGGCAGTGGGTGTCAGCTGGAACATCGGAGGTCCCACATAAATATCAGAAGGAACTTCTTCCCAGTGAGGGTGACAGAGCACTGGATGCGGCTGCCCAGGGGAGTTGTGGAGTCTCCTACTCTGGAGACATTTAAAACCCACCTGGACATGTTCCTGTGTGACCTGGTCTAGGGGATCCTGCTGTGGCAGGGGGATTGGACTGGATGATCTTTCGAGGTGCCTTCCAATCCCTAATGATTCTGTGATACTGAAGCGATTCCTGACACCATTCAGGACCTGCAAGCACGCAAATGGCTCTGGAAAGTGATGCCACCCAGAGCAGGATCTCCTAGATTAAGCTACACAGAAACATATCCAGAAGCAAAGAGCAGGGTAGAGAAAATGTGGGGTTGGTTTGTTGGTTTGTTTTAAAAACGCTATTTTTTAAAAAGAAAAAGATAAAGTATTTTAGTAGCTCTCAGTATTGTGGATAAGTAGGTGCTGGTATTTAGAAGGCAAAGGGAAGGAGCATGAGAGGGTGCTCTAACAGTCTTTGTTGCCCTCCACTCAGCTTTCCCCAGTAGTTCCCCATCTCTCTTGAACTGGGGAGCCCAGAACTGGACACAGGACTCCAGACATGGCCTCACCAAGGCAAAGTAGAGGGGAGGATGACCTCTCTACAACTACTGGCTACACACTTCTCAGTGCACCCCAGCACAACACTGGCCTTCTTGGCCACAAGGGTTCACTGTCAGCTCATGGTCAGCTCGATGCCCTCCAGGACTTGAAGATCTTCAAGGCTACTCTCCAACAGGTCTACTAACAGATACAGGTACATGAGGTTGTTCTCCCCTGGTGCAGAACCCCAACACGTTCCTCTTGGCTCAACCATCCAGCAAGGTCAGGCTGGACGGCAGAACAGCCCTCTGGTGTGCCAGGCACTCCTCCCAGCTTTCTGTCATCAGCAAACTTGCTGAGGGGACACTGTCCTCTCAGTGATGAACATGTTGAACAAGACCAGACCCAGTACTGACCCTTGGGGGCACCACTGGTCACAGGTCTCCAGCTTGACCCTGCAGCATTGATAACAATTCTCTGAGCTCTGTCACATAACCAGATCTCGATCCACCTCTCATCCAACCCTCACGGCATGATTTTCCTGGTGTGGATGTTACGGGAGACAATGCTGAAGGCCTTGCCGAAGTCAAGGTAGGCAACGCTCACTGCTTTCCCCAACCACAGATGACAAAGCTATCAGATTAGTCAAGCACGATCACCCCCATGATCAATCCATGCCAGCTACTCTCAGTAACTTTCTTCTCTTCCAGACGGTTCAAGACAGCATCCAAGAAGATTTGTTCCATCATCTTTCCAGGGACTGAGGTGAGACTAACCAGTCTGTAGTTTCCTAGGTCATCCTTATTGCTCTTCTTGAGGTGTGGAGTGACTCTGGCTTTCCTCCAGCCCTCAGGCACCTCTCCTCTCCTCCACAGCCTTTCAAAGATGATGGAAAGTGGTCTGGCAGTAACATCTGCCAGCTCCCTCTGCACTCATGGGTGCATCCCATTGGGGGCCATGGACTTGTGGATGTCCAGCTTAGCTAAGAGCTCTCTAACCTGGTCTTCCTCTACTGAGGGAGAGTCTTCTTCTCTCCAGACCTTGCTTCTTATTTGTAGGGCTTGGGCTTCACAAGGGCTGGCTTTAGCCAGCATTGAACAACTCTGCCTTCTGCCTGTCTTCTGCCATTAGGGCTCATCAGCAGGCCCACACATTCCCTGAGCCTCCTTTTCTATTTGCACTCTGGAAAAACTCTTCTTATGTGTTTGATAGCCCCTGAGAGATTTAATCCTGGATTGGTCTTAGCTCCTCTTGCTGCGTCCCTGCATTCTACGACAACACTCCTTTATTCCTCCCCGTGTCTTGGGCGGTGTCTGTCAGGTGGGGAGAGATGTCCTCTGCTCTGTACGTGAGACTTGGCAGCCCTGCTCCTGCTGATGGTATCAAAAGAGCACGCAAGAACCGTGAGCCAACAGGGAGGGACACATTGCTCTGCCTCTTGCCGTGGCTGTGAAGGAACAGAGGAGCACAACTCTCCCCCTCTTCTCACAAGCTACTGCGCCTACCCCAGCGAGCTTTCCTGATGAAGCTTTCCCTGATATTGCCTCACACTCCTGATCCAGCTGTGAACAAACTGTTCTGCTCAGCCTGGAACAAGGAGCCCAGACACGGACGGGGCTGGATGCCCGTACACGCTTGTAAGTGAGTGGGACACAATGTCTTGCGTATCCCTTACACCTGGTCGTGATCCAGAGCTCCTGTGCAAGCAAGACCCTGCGTGTCAGTATGAACAGTGCTGGCACTCCCAGCGCTCCCAGATGTCAGTGCTGGCATTCCCAGTGCTCCCGCAGGAGGGCCAAGGCTGTGCTTGGCACTGGCAGAGGGCAGGCACTGGCCAGGTGCAGGAAAGTCATCTGTCTCTCCTGAAATGTTTCAGACTCACAGGCCCAAACGCCACCAGTCGCTGCCTGGGTTCCGTCCTTTCTGCCGCAGAGGGATTGCAGTGAAGTCCAGTGTATATTGGGTACAACCTGAACTACCTCTACCCTGTGCTAAACAGCTCTCAGAGATGTGGGCATTGCAGCCAGCATTCTGGGCAAGCTCTAGCCACGGCTCAGCTTGGATGTCAGCAGATCTAAAATCCTGCTCTCTTCAGACCCGTGAGTGGATCTCATTGCTTCCTGCACAGCACTGCCCTAGCTGCCAGCTTTGGCTACTCCCTCCTACCTTTCGAGTCCATGCCTCCTCCTGCTTGGGCAGGGCACTGAACACAGGCAGCTGCTGTCTCTGCTGGGACATGGAGCTGCTGATGCCTTCCAGCACTGCTGCCACATGGCTGTAATGTTGGTTGGTGAGGGGAGGTTCCAACAGAGCAGGAACTGCAGGAATGTGGCAGCTACAGAGCTTCAAAATTAACTCTGTGAAGAAGCAGAAATACTATATCTATACATATATATATATATATAAAAACCAGGAGGTGTGTTTCTCCCATCTGCAAAATTTGGGATGCCTTAGCGCCTACCGATCTAGAAAAGACAAGTGTCATCAGCACAGGAAACTGTGGCTTCACAGGCGCGCTCTGAAAAGTCTTCCACGCACAGTGCTGCAGGTGGCACAGGCGAGCTGTGGTCGGGCTAGCAGGGACTTGCGCACAGGCTTCGCGGTCGCCTGCCCGTGCAGCGCAAGGAGCAGCCTCCGCATGAGTAGAGGGGGCATCAGCGGCTGGGCGTTAAGGTAAAGCTGAGATGCTCCAACAGCTTCTTGACTTGGATTCTGTCCACTCTTCTTGTCCGTGAAATCATCTCATTTTTTTCTGTTGGGATCTGATGTCCAGCGAGATGGTTCTCAAGGGGGGATAACGAGGAAGAGATGTGACTCGCTCCTCTCCTAGGGCAGTGTTTAGAAAGAGATCGTAGGGTCCGGGGTGCTTAGCCTTGACTGAAAGGAAAGGGTGCACCAACACACCAGAGCCCTTCTCTGCTGAGGTGAACACGAGCATAGAAAACCACAGCACGCACTGGTTTCCTCTGCTTTCACAAGACAAGGGGCAGTGGTTTTAAACCACAGCAGGGTAGATTTAGTTTGAAGTTAGAAAAACACTCTTTACAGTGGGGTGGTAGAACACCGGAACAGGCTGCCCAGAGAGGTGGTAGAAGCTCCATCCCTGGAGGTGTTCAAGGTCAGGCTTCAGGGAGCTGCTCTGAGCAATCTGATCTAGTTAAAGATGTCCCTGCTCACTACAGGGGTGCTGGACTAGATGAGCTTTAACGGTCCCTTCCACCCCAACACAGCCTGTAATTCTGTGACTCTCTAGTGGCTTTGCTGGAGGTACCCAAGTCCATCTCTCAGCCTGCACTTACAAACAGGTTCCAGCAGGCAAGAAGCTGTGAAGGATCCCTGAATCACGACCCTAACTTTGATTAAATGAACCTTTCGGTGCCCTCGGCGAGGCTGTCAGTAGCAGAAGTGCCTCAACTACCAGAATAACCGAGCAGAGGTGAGAATAACCGCAGTCACCGTCCAGGGAACACCCCGACGGCGGGCGTGGGGCTGCTTCGCCTCGGTGCGAATCTCCGCGGGTGAACCCTGGGCAGGGCAGCAAACACGAGTGGGCCAAAAAAGGAAAACCTGCAGGGACAGACCAGGGCCGTCCCGGGCCGTCCCGCTGGGGAAGGGAGAAGGGAGGGAGGCAGGAAGGGAGGAGGGGTTTGGCGCTGCTATAAGAGGCAGGGAGCCCCCGGGCGGTCTGTACCGTGCCGTGACCGCGCTGTGACCGTGCCGTGCCGTGCCGTGCCGTGCCGTGCCGTGCCGGTGGGATGGAGGAGCGCTACAGCAAGGCGGAGACTCTGGCCCTACGGAAGAAGCACATCGGGTAGGGGCAGCGGCGGGGCCGGGGCGGCGGGGAGGAGGAGGAGGAGGGAGAGAGTCTCTCCCCGCTCGGGGACAGCGGTCGGAGCCTCCGGTGCGCTGAGCCCCGCGGGCGCGGGAGAACGACCTGAGTGACCCGCAGCTTCACCAAGTCTTTGGGCCACTTCGCGTCCCTTGAGGACGAGAGGCGGGCAGGCGGCAGGGGGCTGCAGACACTTCAAGCACCGCGCATCACCCTCTGCTTCAGCTTTTGAACAGATGAGGCAACCAGACTGTGGTACCCAGGTGTGTGTTTACAAGCGGCTCTGTAGGGTGGGTTTTACCGTGACCAAACCTCACGCCCCTGTCAGGCGGGGCTCGGGAGGTCGCTTAAGCGAGGGCTGCCGGGCTGGTGCGGGGGGGCTGCCGGCAGGAGTGAGCCGAGCGCTGGTGCTGGCAGCGCACGAATCGAATCCACCTGCTGCAGCAGCCCTTCCTCCAGAGTGGGCGGCTTCAGGTCATCCTCAGTAGCCAAGTGACAAACCAGCCCAGCCTGTTACAACCAGCGCTGGCTGTTTGCTGACCGAATCCCAAGTCATAAAAGCCGTAGGCTCAGAGTGCAAGTCAGCCTGTCTTCTGGGGCCAGCTAGATATTAAGAGACTCCTGCCTGTGGAAGGATGGTAGATAGCACTGTCCTGGGTGGGCAAAAAGCAGCTTTCACGGAAGGAAAAGATGCAGACAAGAAATGGCCCCGATGGTGATGCTCGCTGCTTCTGAAGAGCGCAGAGCTGAAGGTGCAGAAACAATTTACAGGATGGGGCTAGAAGCTGAGGAAGAAAGTCAATGATTCCACTCTCTAGGAGTCACATGTAGGCTGTACAAGTTCATAATCTCACTGCAGCCCACAGTAGCTCTCTGAGTTATGTGGGAACAACTGTGTTTATCCAAGGCCACACACACATCACTAAAGTTCAGAGAACTTTTGTTCTGGTCTGTAGTATCAATCGGCTTAATTACGTGGCTGGCATGTCCTCCAGGAGGGAGGTGGGGGGTGAAGTGTTTAAAGAGTACTTTGGATAATTTTACAAGGAGCCCGAGTTTTGCTGGAAGCCGGTGCAATTTAAAAGCTGCTTTCAAAGGTTGTATCCAAAGCAGTCGGGATGAGCACGTGAGCTTTTCAGAACCCCCTCAGCACCTCGGGAATATGAAGCCTGCAAGACATGAGTGTATTGTTCTTGAAAGTGACCTCCACGCTGCACAGCCACCCATTGCGTAAAGACTTTCTGGCTACAGTGCAGAACAATGCTTCAGCGCTGCCTTTCATTCCCCAGGAGTTCATTGGCCATACGTGCTGGTGAGGCATGTAAACACACAGAGCTGCAGCCCGGGAACACAGCGTGACCTGGAATGACTTTCAGTCTCTGTGTTGCTGTGAGACCACTGGTAGAGAGTCTGCTTTGAAAACATCCATGCTGAAGACCTGCTTCTGTTCCCACCGTGCCTGGGATGTTGTGCAGGGGCTGGTTTTAATTTCAGCAAGAGTTCCACAGACTCACACAATGAGTGAGGCTGGAAAGGACCTCTGAGACCATCCAGCCCAGCTCATGACCTAACATCACCACATCAGCCAGCCCAGGGCACTAAGTGCCACAGCCAGTCTGTCCTTAAACACCTCTGTGGATGGGGACTTCACCACTGTCCTGGGCAGTCCATTCCAGGGTCTGATCACCCTCTCCGTAAGAAAGAGCTTCCTCAGGCAACTAGTGACAGGACAAGAGGGTAGGACCTGAAGCTAGTTGCCTGGGAGAGCAGTCCAACCCCCACCTGACCACAACCTCCCTTCAGGGAGTTGTAGAGAGAGAAGGTCCCACTGAATCTCCTCTTCTCCAGGCTAAACAGCCCCCGCTCCCTCAGCCTCTCCTCAGCAGACTTTTCCTCCAGTCATTTCGCCAACCCTGTTGCTCCTCTGGACCTGTTCCAGTACCTCAATCTCTTTCTTGAAGCGAAGGCCCAAAACTGCCCCCAGTAGTCTAGAGGAGGCCTCCCCAGTGCCCAGTACAGGGGCAGAAATATGTCCCTAGTCCTGCTGGCCACACTGTTGCTGATACAAGCCACTTGCCCATCAGCAGAACCACTCTCAAGCTCTTTGCAGGGGAAGGCAATTTTCTCCAGAGCTGCAAAGGATCAACCCAGCGACACTCAAAGGAGAAGGAACAACTGGGAAAACTAAACTGCTATTATTTTATAATTTCTTTTAGGCCTTCCTGCAAAGTTTTCTATGCCAAAGACCCTCTGAAGATAGTGCGGGCTCAGGGCCAGTACATGTTTGATGAGAAAGGAGAAAAGTACTTAGACTGCATCAACAACGTTGCACACGGTAAGCAGTTCAGCTTGCAAGGCTGCGTCTATCCACAGAGTCACTGAGTGTTCAGGCTTGGAAGGGACCTCAAAAGATCACCTAGCCCAACCCCTCTGCCAGAGCAGGACTGCCTACAGTAGGTCACACAGGCTGGTTTTTAATGCCTCCAGTGGAGACTCCACGACCTCTCTGAGCAGCCTGTTCCAGGGCTCTGTCACCCTCACTGTGAAAGGTTTTTTTTCCTTATGTTTGCACAAAACTCCCTCTGCTCCAGCTTGTACCTGTTGCCCCTTGTCCTGTCGTTGGCTGTCACTGAGAAGAGCTTGGCTCTGTCCTCCTCACACGAGAGACCTGTGAGAGTCAGCCTTCTCCCCTTCACTGACCAGAGCCCTGGGTATCCGCTGGGAGAGTAAGAAATCTGGGCTCACTTAGGGCTTGGAGGACAGGAGATACTGCTTATTTGCAGTAGAACGTGCACAAGGGGTCAGGTTTGCTGTGGGTTTAGCAACCAAACAGCAGCACCAAGGAGGGACCCATCCCTGCAGTGTAGACTGGGAACAACGTGTCACCAGTGAGGCACAGCCAGTGGAGAGGAAGAGCACCCCTGTGCCAAGAACAGTTGGGTGATGCTTGGGTGCAGAGAGTTCAGTTCCAACGGGGATGTGAACGCACTTCCTCCAAGTGATGATGCTCGCGGTGCTTCTCTCTCCTGGTGTGGCTCGAGAAGTGTCTGCCTGTTAGCAGTAACAACTTGTTTTCTTCTCTAGTTGGCCACAGCCACCCGTACGTGATAAAAGCTGCGACCAAACAGATGGAGCTGCTCAATACCAACTCCCGGTTCCTGCATGACAACCTGGTGCAGTACGCGCAGCGCCTGACAGCCACCCTGCCCGAGAAGCTCTCTGTGTGCTATTTGGTGAACTCTGGGTATGCCTGAACATGCTGGTTTTCCCCACTGTGAATGTTTTGCTCCTGGCTGAGAACAGCTTTATCTAAATCTTGCTAAATGGGACTCAGCAACAAAAGCATTTGTGGCGCTGACTGAAGGATCGTTCCTGTTTGCCGCTGTCGCATTTAGTGCGATGGGTCGATGCGAGAGAGCCAGAGAATCAGACTGGCCTGCTGAATGCAGAGGGAGCAACAAACCCACATTAGGCTGCAAAGTGGGGAACACTGCACACAGGTTTCATAGGACCTTGCAGACCAGTTCTTCTTTAGGTAGCCCATCCACCGTGTGAGCGCTCACGCTGCCTGCACAGGCAGCCTGCAGGGGTTGTGAGCAGAGGGGCTGCTCCGGGCCACGCTTGAAGTTTTGAGTCTTTGTACTGGGAGCAGGCTTGCAGCCTCTGCTGCCTGATGGTGCACGGGCTGTGGAGGATGAAGTCATCACGGGTGGTGGGAGATGAAGCCAGTGCACTGTTGCTTTTCAGGGATCACAAAATCTGGTTGGAAAAGACCCCTGGGATCATCAAGTCCAACCATCTTCCCTACCTTACAAGTTCCCCCCTAAACCAGATCCCTCAACACCTCATCCAAATGATCTTTAAACACATCCAGGGACGGCCACTCAACCACCTCCCTGGGAAGCCCATTTCCAGAGCCTGAGCACCCTTTCTGTGAAAGAATTCTTCCTAATGTCAAGTCTAAACCGACCCTGTTGTAAGTGGACCCCATTCCCTCTTGGGAATGCCCTCTTGGGAATGCCCTCTTGGCTGTGCGGCTGCATCGCACCAGTCTCATTTGTCCTAAGAGGAGGTGGATGACTGCAAGCAAACTGGGGGAGGGAGAGAAAGCATCTCTTTGTTTGCTGTTTACACACAGAGAGCTGTTTTTCTCTGCCCGCTTACACGGCACTTAGTCTCAACCTTAGCACTGTGAGCTGCCTGGTAACAAGGCCGGCTGTGTCCCCCGTGTCAGAAGGCTGTTTCCACTGGAAGCTCTTCCTCACTAATCTGTGGCTCTATCTGTGATTCTGCAGCTCTGAAGCAAACGATCTTGCTTTGCGACTGGCTCGGCAGTACCATGGGCACCAAGATGTGATCACCCTTGAAAAGTAAGTGCACAGGGCAGCTAATGAGAAGGCAGCCAGCAGTTCCTGCCATTAGTCCAGAAGCAGCTTTGCAGCAGCCCCTGCTGTTTGCGCTCTGCTGCCTGCTGAAAGAAAAGCTTTGTGGCTTTCACACGAGAACAGATCAAGAAATGCCTTTTCCCTATTTGAATAAACACCAAATCTGATGATCTCTGAAAAAGAAGCTTGTCAGCCACCCCAGAAGGTCAATCACCTGTTACAGGACACTCCCCACGGAGACTCCCAAAGTAATTGAGGCCAGAGACTTGAACACTGATTTGCCAAAGGCCACTGGGCTGCTCTGAGAAAGGGCTCTGTGTGTGTTGTGCTTTGCTGGACATGTTCCTCTTTGTACCAGTAAACATTCAGTGGTTGAGAAGAAAGATCCTGTAGCTCTGCGGTGGTGTTGCTCTGATGCTCAGCTCTCCTCTAAAGATCACCAGTGAAGCACCAAAATCAGGAGATGCCGAGAGAGCCATCAGCCGTGGGGAAGGCAGACAGCCACAGAGAATCATAGAATCCTGGAATCATTAGGGGTTGGAGGGGACCTCGAAAGATCATCTAGTCCAATCCCCCTGCCACAGCAGGATCAGATCCAGGCATCTCTGAGTTTCCATGACACAGCTGTAAGGTTGGTTTCCCTGCTGTAAGGCTGCATCATCTTCTCCAGATGTGCTTAAGAGCAACTACAAGATAACCCATTGCTAGCTGAATGGCAGAAAGCTTGTCTAACTCAGCAATGCTCAGGTCTGTGTTAGTCCTCCTTAGAGAGGAGAAGACTCTGGGGGAACCTTGTGGCCATCTTCCAGTACCTGAAAGGGACCAGGGAAGAGTTGTTCACAAGAGCAGGGAACAATAAGATAAGAAGAAATGGTTTTGAGTTAGAGAAGGGCACATTTAGCCTGGAAATTAGGATAAAGTTCTTGAACCTGAGGGTGCCTGGAATCCCTGGAACAGGCTGCCCAGAGAGGTGGTGGAGGCCCCTTCTTGGAGACAGTCAAGGTCAGAGTGGATGAGGCTCTGGGCAATTTGTTCTGGTTGAAGATGTCCCTGCTGTAGAGGGGTTGTACTAGATGACCGTTGGAGATCCCTTCCAACCCAACACAACTGATGATCTACGAAAGCACGCATTGCAGGTCTGGAGCCACTGAGAGTAGCTGCTGTCAGGAAAGGCTGAGCATGGAGCTGACTTTGCCTTCCTTCACCTCAGTCTGCCCCTGTGCTGGCGCTTGCTCATACGCAGGGAAATGTTGCAAGTGTAACCCCTCTGTGCATTCGGTGACTCTGGTGTTTCATGCGCAGCGCTTACCACGGCCACGTTACATCTCTGATCGACATCAGCCCCTATAAATTCAATCAGCTGGGGAAGGACAGCAAGAAGGAGTTTGTGCACGTGGTAAGTGTGGGGATTGTTGTTGCTCTGGGTCATTTTAATGCCTGTCATGCAGCATCAGTTCTGGAAGGACACGGAACTGCTGGAGACATTCCAGCACAGAGCCACAAAGAGTGGAGCATCTCCCTGATGAGGAAAGGCTGAGGGAGCTGGGTCTCTTGAGCTTGGAAAGAAGGAGAATGTGGAGTGACTCCATTAATGTTGGTAAATATGGAAAGGGCGGGTGACAGGAGGATGGAGGCTCTGCTCAGTGGCATCTAATGATAGGACAAGGGGCAATGCGTGTCAGCTGGAACACTGGAGGTCCTTTCCAGCCATGATGGGTCTATGGTTCTATGATTCCTGTCTAGACCTTCTTGCATTGACCACACTGCCAAAGTAGTGTCCACCTTTTACCGTTGAACCCCTCCCAACATCATTTGTAGAGGCTTGAAGGTCATCCAAATTTGTACACTGAGTAGGATGCTGGAAGTGACAGACTGGAAAACTCATTTCTCCAGTTGCCGATATTGATCTTTCATCCTGCTGTGGCAGGAGGATTGGACTAGATGATCTTTCAAGGTCCCTTCCAATCCCTTATGATTCTGTGATAAGAATCTGAAATAAGATGGTAGATGAGGACTTAGTGTTGAGGGAGAGGAGGGACAGTCTTGACGAGGGGTTGCATCCAGTAAGGTTGAACACCTCACAGGGCTGGGCTGAGTTTCAGCTCCCATCCAGGCTGTACTGATTCCCGGAACCTACCTGCAGGGAAAGACAACAATGCAGAACAGCAGCAGATACATTGTTCCTAGAGGGATGTGCTTTAAAGAAACCCATCTTGCTGGTCTTTTCAGGCACCTTCTCCAGATATCTACAGAGGGAAATATAGGGAAGACCACCCAGATCCAGCAAGTGCTTACGCTGAAGAGGTGAAGAGGATAATTGAAGAAGCACAGAAGAATGGACGCAAGGTGTGTCTAGTGCTCTGGAAAAGCTGGGGCTTGATCTATTGAGTGTGGCACGGGGACATGAAACACACACACTTCTAAAGAAATGTTTCTGTGCTCGGTTTCCCTTTCTTCCCCCTGCCCTTCTGTTTTCTGTGGTGGGCTCTGTATTCACAACGGGCCAGTTTTCTACCTGATGCTGTTATTATGCATCAGTGGCAGGACTGACAGTACAAGAGGCGAATAGCTAGATGCAACCAAAGCAGTTCAGTCCACTGTTTCATGCACTGCATCTCTAGAGATTTACAATCTCAGGGCAAGTTTTGAGAAGCTACATCCCAAATTCTAGCAAGAATATATAGACGTCTCCAGGACATGGAGAAAGTACTCTAGATAAAGCCTTGCTACTACAGTTCGGGGTCGAGCAGCTTAAGATCTTCGATGACTGGAGTCATCGAAACAGTGACCGTTTCAATCATAGACAGTATGACCCGGACAGAATCAGACCTTCTCTGAGCAAGTTCCCCGAAAACACGTGTTAGTGTTTGGTAGGATGCCATTCGCGCTTTGAAATGCGTAGGGCTTCTTCCAAAGCCCACTGAAGTCACTTGAGATTTGGAACAGCACGTTCCCCTCGAGTTAGGTGGACTTACACCACTCTTCATTTAGTGTCTTCATCAACTAGTTTTTAATTCTCTACTAACGGATAGTTTTGTGTTTTTTTCTTCCCTTGTTTCCCTTCTTTTGCATATTCCTTAGGTTTTGGTGACATAGACCTGTGGCAGGACAAGTTGTGCTAAAGGCTAAGCCTCGCATGCTATGGGAAGCTTCGTACTCTTTGGCCGTAGCGTGCCTCTTCAAATGTAGCGTACGGTTCTTTACACGTTACCGCTCGGCCTTGTTTCCAGGAAGACTGCGCCAGCCCAGAGAGACCGCTTGATGCTCAGGGAGGGGTTCACAGGCGGTCTGGGGATGCAATCCCTTAAATAGCAGACTTATGCTGAGACTTTGGGGTAATACTGTATCTCTGCCGCGTAGACCTCTGCTGTTGGCAAGAAACCGATGGTGATGCTCCGGTGTATCTGATCCGCTGCTTGTACCCTTCTTGACTTGAAATAACTTTCTTTTTCATTCCTAGCAACTGGAATTACTTCAGCTGTAGAACATTCCTTCTCTTTTGTCAAGTGCCTCGCACTGATATTTTACTCCTGTAGTTATGTGCACTAGGCAGGGGTGCCCAAAGCTTAGCCTCAGGTCATCTTCCAGTTTAGCTTCAACCCACCACTGCCTGGTGCTTGGGACTGAACAGAGAAGCTGAGCAGCGCACACATCTGACAGCAGAGAGCCTTGGCACTAAGCAGCTTTCGTTACCTTGGGGAAGATGGCTGAGACTTTCAAGTGTCTCCTGTACATTCAAATTGCTAAATAAACTGACAGAGCTCCCAGGAGCCTGCTCCAACATCCACCAACATCAGGAAGTGGCTTCAGCTCCACAAGCTGTAGGACTAGGGCTTGTACTCCCACCAGGTTGCAAAGATGGCCCTGGCTGCTGCAGATTTGGGCACCCCAGGTTATATAATGGAAAAACTCTTTAGCCATAGCTGCTCTCAAGAGCCCTCAGTTGTCCACCTCGCTGTGTGATTAAACTAAGGCACACGTGTAAGCATTCCTTTCTAGACTGTTAGATGCTTGTGCACAGGCCAGGTGAACGAACACAGCTCTCACCCGAGTTTGTTTTTTGTAGATTGCTGCCTTTATAGCGGAATCCATGCAGAGCTGTGGAGGCCAAGTAATTCCACCTGTGGGCTATTTCCAGAAAGTGGCAGAGTATGTACATCTCTTCGAAAGGGCGTAACTGGAACATGAACCAAAGGAGCGGGGTTTTTGGGCTTACCCGGTCAATCCAGCTGTCACCCCTGCTTGTTCTTGGCTGTGGCTGCTTCCTGCTCGTTGAGGAGTACGAGTCCACTTCTCTCTCTCACGGACTGTCAGCTGAACAATCAGTTTTAGCTGGATAACTGTCATTCCTTTTCTGTCTTTAGTCGCCAGGCCGTAAGTTTGATGGGCGCTAAAGTCGAACCAGCGTAGATACGGCCCCACAGCGCCGTTGCAGTGCCCTAAAGGGCTGCATCAAAACGCCTGATTTTATTATTTTCCCTAACATTTAGCAAACCAAATCTTTTATCCATTGAAATAGTGTTGCAGCAGCAGCCCTCTTGCTGTCTGTCCCTAACCTGGTCTCACCCGGGACAATTCCTGTGCCACGAGCTCCCTTGCCCTAGACTGCCTAGCCCAGACGCGGCCCGCAGTACTCGTCGCTCAAGCCGTTCTGTTTGTTTCCAGGTACGTGCGCGAGGTGGGTGGAGTGTTCATAGCTGATGAGGTCCAGGTTGGCTTTGGCAGAGTTGGGAAGCACTTCTGGGCATTCCAGCTGCAAGGCGAAGACTTTGTGCCTGACATTGTCACCATGGGAAAGCCCATTGGCAACGGCCACCCGATGTCTTGTGTGGTCACGACAAGGGAAATTGCGGAAGCTTTTGGTGCCTCTGGACTGGAATACTTCAATACGGTGAGTCCAGAGGGAAAGGGCTGCGGGTTTTTTTCCTCGTGGTCTGTATTTAGCAAGTTAGAGGGCGTGCAGATGATTCAGACGACACGTGCATCCACCACATCCGTGCTCAGAGCTAAGTCAGCCACGGGCTGCTGTCTAGAAGCAAGCAGAGAGGCTTTGAAAAGTGCTCCAGATCAAGTGGCACAGCTTTCTGAAAAGTCATGTGTCTCAGCTCACACCCATACAGAGAAAAGTTTTCCTTACCCTCCTCTTTCCATCCTTTTTGAAATATTGGCTGTGTAAAATGTTGTCTAGGTTAGGCTCCGTGCCGGAGGGTCTCATGTCCTGGCAGATCTTGCCCTGCACTTGTCACCTAACAGAAAGGTGACTCCTTACCAAGAAACATTTGAGCTCTGTACATACCATGGAGGAGCAGATTTCTTCTTGTCTACTGAGTCCTCTTTCTGCTCCTGTGACTGAACCTTCTTCCCAGCTACCACACTGTCAGTGGAGTTTAGACCTTCCAGTTCAAGAAACACCAGACCTCTCACCTCACTGCTCTTCACAGAGGCATTTTGTGTGTGTGTAAGACCAGCAAACCATGCGAGCAGTTTGAAGTCCTCAGCTGTGAACATCTTCACATCACTGAAACCTGAAGCAGAGGAAGAGGATGCTCCTCCCTTGGATCTCTTGTGCTGTCCAGAGCGTGGGAGACATTCCTCCACAGGCTGCGTGCCACGCAATCCCCCCCTCTTCAGGCTTCCCTCATGACACATCAAGGAGGAGAGAGAGCAAGCGAATACAACAAGGATAGCCACAGGTTCCCATTTCTGATGGGCTTTGTGTTCCTGTTTGTCTTTACAACCAGTTTGGAGGCAATCCTGTGTCTTGCGCTATTGGTTTGGCGGTGCTGGATGTCATAGAAACAGAAGATCTTCAAGGAAATGCGACACGAGTGGGAAAGTATCTCCTGGAGCTGCTGGCTGAGCAAAAGGAGAAACATCCCTTAGTGGGAGACATCAGGTGGGTGGCTTAAAGCGATGTGAGAGAAATAGAAGCCCTGTGCTAGCAAGGCCAAGCTTGAGGTGAGGGGAACACAGAAGCATCATGTGGTTAGGCTTCACATCTTTTATAATGAGGAGCAGCCAGCACCGGTCCTTGAAGGCAACTTTCAAAAGACTTGTCCATCCACGTGTTTATTTAGGTGTAACTGCAGCTCTGGGACAGAGCAGGAAAAAGAGCCGTCTGCGCGGAACAGCCCGGCTGTCAGTTGGATTATACAGACCTTGTTCAAGTCTCTGGCCCATTTTATTTGGAGATGTTAGAGTGGGGTTTCCTCATCTCATGTTGACTTCCATGATAACTGCTTTTGGATGGTTTTTTGGGGGCAGAGAGGGGTTTGTAGGGGTTTTTTTATTCCTTAATTTTGGTTATTTGCCTTCCACGGCTCCCTGGCTTGAGGTTTGCAGGGTAAGAGAGAAAAGGACTCTATGGTTCCTGACTGGCCACACAGCCCTAACGAGCCAGCTACATGCATTTATCCAGAAATACCTGGTGGTGTCTGCATTGGCCAGAGCCAAAGGATGATTAAAGTCTCCTCTCTTACCTGCTCCTTGCCCTGGGGAAGGGAATTGCAGCAGTTAGGAACAGATGCTGCATTTGCAGCATTAAGGCCTCAGTTGCTGATGCTGGATTTCACGTGTGTGCATGTTCTGCTCTACCCCAGGGGTGTTGGGTTGTTTGTTGGAGTGGATCTGGTGAAAGATCAACAGAAGCGAACCCCAGCCACAGCTGAAGCCCTTCACCTTGTTTACAAGTAAGTGTGTTTTAAAGACTGTGTGCAGTGATTAAACCCTCCTAGGACTCCTCGGGACTGAGTCATTCATTCTACTTCAGCTCTGGGCAGCTTTTGGTGACAGAGTGATGGGAAAAGCAAAGTTTCCAAACCCAAATCCACCTGAAGGGCCTGACAGGACACAAGGTCACTGTATACCTGTGACTGATGCTTTCTCTTTCCACAGGCTGAAAGAGCACAAGATCCTCCTCAGCGCAGACGGACCCTACAGAAACATTCTGAAATTTAAACCCCCGATGTGTTTCACGAGGGAAGATGCAAAACGCGCAGTGGAGGCGATCGACGCGCTTCTCACGGGTAAGAGCAGCGCGCTTTGTGGCTCCGGGGAATAGTTTTTGCTGTTCTCTTCCAGATAAGCCATTAGATCACACCAGCCACCGCAATCCAGGCCATTGTCATACAAGGGGAAAGTCATCAGTGATGCTTCTTACCACCTGCCCAAGCTGCTGCTCCTTACACTAATTACTGCAAATAATAAGAAACCCCACATGTGCTTCATCCAAACCTTTAGGCACAATCCTGATCCTGCCCTGGTGAGACCACATCGGGAAGACTGTGTCCAGTTCTGCACCCCTCAGTTCCACAGGGACACAGAACTGCTGAGAGGGTCCAGGGCAGAGCCACAAAGATGATGAAGGGAGTGGAGCATCTGCCTGATGAGGAAAGGCTGAGGGAGCTGGATGTCTTGAGCTTGGAAAAAAGAAGACTGAGGGGTGACCCCATTAATGTTGACAAATATGTGAAGGGTGGGGGTCAGGAGGATGGGGCCAGGCTCTGCTCAGTGGCATCTAATGATAGGACAAGGGGCAATGGGTGTAAGCTGGAACAAAGGAGGCTCCATATAAATATCAGAAGGAGCTTCTTCACGGTGAAGGTGGCAGAGCAATGGAAGAGGCTGCCCAGATAGGTTGTGGAGTCTCCTTCTCTAGAGGTATTTAAAACCTACTTGGACACATTCCTGTGTGACTTGATCTAGGGGGTCTGCTGTGGCAGGGGAATTGGACTGAATGGACTTTCGAGGTCCCTTTCAATCACTGAAGTTCTGTGATTGTGTGATTTCCACCCCAGCCTCTGTTACTACTTGTTCCTGGCCACATATGTTACGTCTTTAGGAGCAAATACATTAGTTCAGTGTGGGCTCGAAAGGCACTGCTGAAGCACTGCTGAAATTTCCCATAATGTGCTCTGCCTCTTTTTTTTTTCTATTTATGTTGTTTTTTTAACTCCTACTGGAACATGATTGTCTGAAATTTAGCCTGAAGGTTTCTAGGCTCTGTTTATCCTCTACCCAGGGACCAGTCCAGGGGAGAATAACCTCAGGTATGCTATTAGCATAAAGACTCTGCAAGGCCATTCTACACTGAATGGTCCCATCTCCTGAGGTTATAACAACTGGAGTTAGACTTTGCTGAACAAAGGCAGAATTCATCTCTGAAAAGTCCAGCTGAACCCCCATGCCAGCACCAAGCTGCCAGATTTGTTCTTTCCTCTACACACCCCCAAGCTATGCAGTTCGAACACATTAATCACATTGCCTCAGAAAAATGTTTCAGGAGGTGTTCATCACTCTGCAGCTATTCCTCTGTGTGATAAATCCCAGAGGAGTCGCTGATGAAGTATTTTCTTACTTCAGCTGGCTGTTAAATGGACTCTGTGCTTCCTTACCCCTCATTCTTTTTTATTTAGTTCTTCTCTTGTGCTTCTTTTTTTTAGAAATGGAAGAGGCAACTGGAGTGAAGATAGAAAACAGTGCGTCTGCGAACGTGCCCTGCAAAAGAAAAGTATGTCCTGGGGGCTTTTTACCTCTTAACTCAGATAGGTCTTTGGCAAAGCAAGTACAAACTGCTTAGTGAGAGCTTGTCTGAGTTTTGATAGTGTCACCCAATGATAGGACGAGGGGCAACAGGTGTCAGCTGAAATAGAGAAGGTTCCACATAAATATGAGAAGGAACTTCTTCATGGTGAGGATAACAGCACTGGAAGGGGCTGCCCAGGGGACTTGTGGAGTCTCCTTCTCTAGAGATGTTTAAAACCCACATGGATATGTTCCTGTGTGACTTGGTCTAGGGGATCCAGCTCTGGCTGGGGGATAGGACTGGATGATCTTTCGAGCTCCCTTCCAGTCCCTAATGTTCTGTGATTCTGTGTTCCTGGATACGGAGCTCAGGATGTAACCCACTGCTAGAAACCTGAGAGCATTGTGTTACTGGGGCGAATCTGAAAAGGAACCGAACAGTACAAACCTAAACCAAGACATCACCTCACCTGTGCACAGACAAGATGAACTAACCATGTCCTAGGATGAATCAAAAGAGTCACCAGCAGAGGGTCAAGGGAGGTGATTCTCCCCCTCTACTGTGTCCTTGTGGGACCTCACCTGGAGGACTGCATCCAGTTCTGGAGGCCCCAATACAAAAAGGACATGGAAGTGTTGAAGCGAGTCCAGAGGAGGCCGCAAGGATGAGGAGAGGGTTGGAACACATTTCCTATGAAGACAGGCTGAGGGAACTTGGGAAGAGAAGGCTCCAAGTACCTGTATTCACAGCAGCTTTCCAGGGAAAGGTGGAGAGGGGCTTTTTATGAGAGACTCTAGTGATAGGAGAAGAGGGAATGGTTTCAAACTCTAAGAGTTGAGGTTTAGCTTGGATCTTAGGAAGAAATTGCTTACTGTGAGGGTGGGTGCTGAGACACTAGAACAGGTTACCTAGAGAAGTATTGGATGCCTCCTCCCCTGAACTGTTCAAGACCTGGCTGGACAGGGCTCTGGACAACCTGGTTCAGTGAGGGATGTTCCTGCTCATGGCAGGGGTTTGGAACTAGATGATCCTTGAGATCTCCTCCAACCTAAAGCATTCTATGATCCTACAACTTCAGGCTGCACAGAATGCAGCTGCTAAATCAGCTGCGGTAAGCTGGGCAGTCAGCAACTTCAGTAGCCCTAGCCGTTGTGTGGTCCTGGTGGAGTTGGCATTCTAAGCAGGCCTTCAACCTGGAAGGTGTCCAGGTCTGCTGTGGGCTCCAAGGTTTCTGTTTCCAGCATAGCTCTTGGAGAATGATTGGCAGACATGCAGGCAAATGAGGACTTCTCAGGTCGCAGTAGACAAAACTATAGTTTCTCAGGCCCTTGAAAGCACATCACCCGCTGTGCTACAGGAAAGCTTCCTGAGTTGTCCCTTCTTGAGTTTTCCAGTGATGCTGGGAGTGGTGGGAAGGTACTAGCTCAGCTGTCTAGTGATATAATTACAGCAGAGACCCTAAGGATTATTTGCCATCTAGGTTATACTCAGTTGGGTTGCAAACCTCTTGCAGACACAAAGACACATTAACTTAAAACTCCTCCAAAGCTTAATAAGTTGTGCAACTGAGTGGAGTCCCCATCCCTGGAGGCTGAGGGAGCTGGGGGTATTTAGCCTGGAGAAGAGGAGGCTCGGGGTGGGGGGAAACCTTCTCCCTCTCTACAACTCCCTGAAGGGAGGTTGTGGTCAGGTGGGGGCCAGGCTCTTCTCCCAGGGAAGTAGCAACAGGACAAGAGGGCAGGGCCTGAAGCTGGTTGGATGTTAGGAAGCCCTTCCCCATGGAAAGGGTGATCAGACACTGGAAGCGACTGCCCAGGACAGTGGTGGAGTCCCCATCCCTGGAGATGTTTAAGGACAGACTGGACGTGTCCCTTAGTGCCATGGTCTGGCTGATGTGGTGATGTTGGGTCACAGGCTGGACTTTATGATCTGAGAGGTCTTTTACAGCCTCGATAGTCCTGTGACTCTGTAAAGAGAAGAGCTGAGCAGAGCTACCTAGTGGGAACCAAGTCCAGCGGCTACCTGTTGGAAGATACATAGATTCCTCCACTGACACCTCATTTCTGTTTCAGACAGCCGAGGAGTATTCTCAACCAGAAGGTGCAACCGAAAGCATCAGCCACGTGAACGGAGCTGCCTGCCGACAAGAAAATGGGCTTTATTCCAAAAAGCGCCCGGTGACAAGCAAAAGGATAAGAACATGAGGAGGGAAAGTCGCCTCGTTCAGCTGGAGTTTGCGTCCAGCTTGCTTTGGAGACGAAGAGTGCGACGGTCTGAGCCCTAGGACTGTCTGAAGCCTAGTCCTACCTTCCATAAACTAGCTGAATTCCTATTAGCTGTGGTAGGAGTTTAAAATACCTTGCTAGACACGCGAGAACGGCACCATGTGGCTTGAAATGCGGCTGCGACAGAACGGACGTGTGGTACACAGACACCCCGGTGCCGATGGCAGGCCTGGCACAGGTCTCTAAGCTCAGTGAAGTCTGCGGGTCTACCGGTAACACAGAGAATGGGAATTGCTTAACCGCCGCGCAAGCAAACGCCAGTCCTATCCAGTTCAAAATTCTGTGCTTAACGTGCGATTTTTACGATGCTTTAGATTTCAATATGTCATATTGAGATGTTAATTATTCCCATGTTTTAATGGCTGAATTCACCAAACAATGCTTGAGAGAGAAATCACTTCTTCTTACCGTCCAGTGTGACTTTGGGTCCTGTGGACCGCGTTCCCAGCCGATGTAAATTGGTGTAGCTTGGTCGATGTCAAAGACGCTCTGTCAAGGGTCTACCACTGTGTGTGTAGAGACACCGTGTTGCTGCAGGGCGCTCTCACTTCATGCTCAAAGAAAATGAAGAGTCTGGGTCCTCATTTCCTATGGGGAGCCCCACTTGTATAGATAACTATTTATATAGAGTCAGAGATTACTATTTTTTCCCAAAGTTTATATATAGAACCCTCTGAATCCAAAAACAAAATGCGAGGAGGAGAATATCCCCCATTTCAGACACATTGATGGATTGAATTTAACCTAAGAGTCTCTCAAAATGAGATTCCCAGGGACAGCCCATCTTGCATTCCCATGGCTTTTAGTCACTTTGGCAGCCGTGGGAACTACTGCCTGATCCTGTTGCAGCAGTGCTGTTGCTCCTTGTCAGCGGCGATGAAATCACACACCCGTTAGCACGGGGTCCTGGCCCGTCACTGGCTGTGGCAGCGTTTGATAAATGACTAAAACGAGATGGTTGCTGCATAAAACATGCATGCAGCCTTCCTGCAGACGCTGCCTGGCTGTGAGGCAGAGAATTCAGACTGCCATGCCTCCTTGCCAGTGTTAAATTTCGATGAGAGCACACTAGCCCTGCTTCTTGTCCTCAATACATACACAGCTCCACGGCATGCAAGAAACTGAGGGCTGCATGACTGGCTTGTACTTCAAGAGTAAAAAACCCCAAGTACTTCCTCTTCAATTTTAATACCCTAAGTCCTGCTGGTTTGTAATTGCTGCTAATGACCCTACTGATACGACTGAAAATCGAGCACCTTATCTAATTTCACCTTTTCCTCAATTCGCTCTATTAATATTGATGTTGCCGGCGTAA
The DNA here is from genome assembly GCA_013400115.1 of Rhinopomastus cyanomelas. Taxonomy (NCBI): domain Eukaryota; kingdom Metazoa; phylum Chordata; class Aves; order Bucerotiformes; family Rhinopomastidae; genus Rhinopomastus; species Rhinopomastus cyanomelas. Next base: position 1,410,821 of record VXBP01010621.1, on the reverse strand, counting down.
GGTCTTCCCAGAGCCTCAGTCTGGCGTCTTCTCTGTTTCACGATCCTTGGATAAGTCTTCCATTAAAATAAATCTCTTGTTTGTTTTATGATGTTCTCCAAAAAGTGGGGGGTTTTGTTGTTGATTTGATTTTTACTCTTCAGCAACACCTGTTTGATGAGGGAATTAACCTCAGTATTGGCTGGGAGTTGTCTTCTCTTGCTGGAGAAGAACTGGTTAGGCTGTTGCCCACAAGTGTCACATAGAACTCAGCTGTCAGGAGCTCTTACTCTCCAAGACAGATAGAATCATTGAATCATTTAGGTACCCACCTCCAGTGTTCAGGAGACACTTCTTCCACCTTGCCCCTCAAAGCTTTGCCAGCTGCCAACAGTACAGTGTTCTGCACAAACTTACTGTTTCACAATCCAGAACATTCTGGAAGAGCAAATAGCAGCTACTTATACCAACACTCCTCCTGTAAGTATTACGTTGAGCATATGGGGGTATATGTGTGCATCCTTATAGATTTATTGTGCTCTAGCAGGAGGACTGGACTGGATGATCTTTTGAGGTCCCTTCTAGTCGCCAATGTTCTGTGATTCTGTGATCCTGCTGCTGTGGGCAAAGACAGTTCCACAGGCAGCGAGGAGGAGAAGTCAGTAAGATATGTGTGGGACACATGCGCTGGAACACAACCTAAGTACAACTCCATCAAGCACAGCACAGTGTTTTACAACAAGTAAAATACCATCAAAGTAGAAACTCAGACTTTTAAAACTGCAGCTGGCAAATCAGACAACTTCAACGAAAAGAAGAAAAATCTCACTTGCCAGCCCAGGTCTTCATTTTGTGCTCTTCTTCAAATGGAGTTAACATCATATGGATTAACCTGCTTAGCCGTCGGTTTAATACCGGAAGAAATGAGCTCTTGTGGAAGACCTTGCAGTGAAAAATGCTTTAGAGTCTCCTGAGATGGCGACTGCCTGCAAACAAAAATAGCCAGGCTTCTCCAGCTCTGCGCACAGGGGAGTTACCAGAAGCAACGGCCCCTTTGCGACCTTACATGCAGTTCCCATGACAGAAATAGCTACCCCGATGGGAGCTGCCAGTGTGATCCGGAGCTTTTCTGAGGAGGAGCTGCTCTGCTCTGGGGCTGCAGGTCTCTTCACCTGCACTGCTGCTATGGGTTGCACAGAGTTCAGGCACCTGCAACCCTGCTGCTCAGATGCCTGAGCCCAGTGGTGTTGCCTGGATTCCCCGGCAGTGCCAATCCCCTTGTGCTTGCTGCAGGGTGAATTACCTCTTCTCCCTCACCTGTTTCTCCAGATTGCTTTCTAGTCAGTTCAGTCCCTTGCACTTGCACAACGAGCAGCCCACAGGCTCATTTCTTGCTGAGCAGTCCAGAGGCCCCACACCTGCCTTTTCTATTGCTGTTTTTTTGCCTTCTACAAATGAATGCTGCTTCATTTGCAGTGCCCTTGCAGAGCAAACAGCACTTTTTGGGTCCTGCTCGACGTGGCTTGCCACAGGCTGCTCCTGGGGACTGAGCAGTCAGCAGCTCATGCGGGGAGAAAGTGGTGACACATTCCAGCCCTTGGGCATGAGGTTGTCTTAAGCAAGGGGCAAACAAAAACAAGGAAGCAGAAGAAACACCTGACTTTAAGCAACTTCTGGGTACAGAGCACGAGGACTGAAGGGAGAAACCTTTGCCAACAGCATGCCAGTGTATTTCCATGTCTCTCCTGGTAACGTCTGTCTAGAGGGTATTACAATCCAGCTCTCAATATCTGCTTGCTGAAGACCTTGAAGCAGCAGCGTCGCCTCATCTCAGACCCAGGAGTGTCTCCAGTGGGTGTGCAGTGATGGCTTTCTTGAAGTGGTTGAAGGCTTCTGTAAGTACATAAGTGTTTCCTCACAAAAGCCTACACAGCTTCTAATGGTGTGCTGCACGTGCCCTGTCCTACCTGCTCCTGAACCAAACAGCAAGCATCAGCCCTCAGTACCCAGGATTTCCAAAAGATAGAATCACAGAATGGCCAGGGTTGGAAGGGACCTTAAAGACCTTCCAGTCTTTATAAAAAACCTTAGACACGGACACCTTCACTAGATCAGGTTGCTCAGGGTTCCAGGCAACCTGGCCTTCAACACTGCCAGGGATAGGGCAGTCACAACTTCCTTTGGCAACCTGTTTCAGCATCTCCCCACTCTCACAGGAAAGAGTTTGTTCCTCATGTCCAACCTCAGTCTCCCCTCTTCAAGTCTGGAACCCTTTCCTCTTGTCCTATCACTACACACCTGTGTAAAAAGCCCTACCACAGCTTTCTTGTAGCCTGCTTCAGAGATTGGAGAGCTGCTAGATGGTCACCTCAGAGCCTCCTCTTCTCCAGGCTGAACAACCCCAACTTGCTCAGCCTGTCCTCATAGTGGAGGTGCTCCAGCCCTCTGATCATTGTGGTTGCTCTCCTCTAGACACCTTCCAAAAGCTCTGTTTCCTTCTTATGTTGGGAACACCAGAACTGGACACCGTACTCCAGGTGGAGTCTCATAAGAGCAGAGTAGAGGGAGAGAATCACTGCTCTCAACTGACACCACTTCTTTTGATGCAGCCCGGGACATGGATCAACTTCACAGGGGAGAGGCACTGCAGTGACTTAAGGAGATGTAATTCCACTGCTCTGAAAAACCCTATTTTGTCTTAGCAAAGCAATTTGAATTTTCCACTGCCTGGCCTTCACACAATGTTCAAGTCTCATCATTTGTACAACACCAGAGGAGAAAAAGCGCCCCGTGACTGTGTTATCAGCCCACTTTATGTAACATGTTTGCAGTGAATGATTAAACAACAAGACTATTGCTCAGTAAGTTTTGAGTAGTTGCCCAGAAATCATGCATGCAGAGCCAAACACCACCATTGATGTTTAAGCACTTTTAAAAGGATTAACTAGAGGAGCCGGTGCCAGAATCCATCCTTCAAACAGAGAGGTGTGCTAGCCACTGAAACGTCAACAACAAACGCCGCACCGATGTGAAGCCTGACGCAAAAGGACTCAGTTCTCCTGTTGCCTTAGGTATCAGTGCCAATGCACACTGAAGGATGAAGAGAAGGCTCGGGGTGGGGGGACCTAATAGGGACCTTCCAGTGCCTGAAGGGGGCTATCAAGAAGGCTGGAGAGGGACTGTTTACGAAGGCCCAGAGTGATAGGATGTGGGGCAATGGTTTCACATCAGAAAAGGGCAGATCAAGATTGGATATTAAGAAGAAGTTGTTAAGGAAGAGGGTGGTTGAACACTGGAACAGGTTGCCCAGGGAGGACAGCTGAGGCCCCATTCCTAGCAATAGTCAAAGTGAGGCTGGACAAGGCTTTGGACAACCTGACCTAGCTGAGGATGTCCCTGCTCACTGCAGGGAGGCTGGACTGGATGACATTCGGAGGTCCCTTCCAACCCAGGCAAGTCTATGATTCTTGTGACTTGATCCAGGGGTCCAGCTCTGGTGGAGTGACTGGACTAGATGATCATTTGAGGTCCCTTCCAAACCCTGATGTTCTCTGATTCTGTGAACCTGGGGTCATGACATTAGTGACAGCCCCGGTCTGGGCAAAGGGGGATGTGTTCATTCATGCCACTGGCAGTTCACTCTGTGCTCCCTTTAGAAAACTCATAAACCTTAATGTGACCCAGTAGCCTGTTCAGGAGGAATTTACATCTGTAGTGCTCTGGGTACTGTTCACAGAGATTTCATTATTAAATTCCAAGCACTCCCTGAGCTGCTTAATTCCATAACAATTTTCAGATCAGGCACATCAAGAGTTCTGGCAGCAACAGTTGAACAAACACTGTCACAGAAGAACTGGCAGTGTTACCTAGCGCTTGGAAAACACCCGGGGTTTAGAGTCAGCTCACAAAATCTTCATGAGAAGCAAACCCACAATGAACTGTAAGTGCCTCCACAGCTATTACAGCTAATTACCCCGATTAAATGTTTTCACAATTCACCCAAGTCTAATGGAAGGGCTTGTCTGTGCTTGAAAGCCAGTTCTGACCAAGACGGAGCACACGCACGTTGCAATAGCTGTTGCAGAATAACTTGTGTGTGAAAATCTGTTCCGGAACCAGCCTGCCTCATTCCACTTCAGACTAATCCACTCTGAAAGAAAGAATTCAGGATCTGACACAAATCAGAGTTAAGAGGTCTTTTTTTAGAAGTGAATTGCATACTGTGTTCCACCACTCTTCCCTTTCCAGGGGGATTTTTGGCATGCGTTGCATTCGGCTTTGCCAGAAGGATAAAGGGAACAGGAAAAAAGAAGAGGGTGCTCCTGGAGAAACCTCTTATTGATTGCTGCTGACAGCCTTGCATTTTACAGCCAGCGTCATAACTCATCATCTCCAGGTGCCCAAGGCTTCTGCTTCTACTGGATATGCGAGGCCTTGAGGTTCAGAACTTCAGGATCACAGGTCCCAAGCCCCCTGTGCAGCTTGTGCAGCTGTGTCTGTGTCAATGATGCTGCAAGGAGTAAGAAGAGAAACAGACACTACAGCTACACAAAGAACCTCCACGGCAGCCCATGGTCTTGCACCTGATTTTGGTTGCCATGCTCTTGCAGAGCCTCTGAACGCAGCAGTGATGACATCAGCTGTCAGTGGCTCCTACGACACGTTTTCACTCCTTTTGCCTGCAAAAGAGAGAACCAGCGAGCTCTCGCATCGAATGGAATGATCAAGCTCCCCCAAGAGGGCTTGTGAGTTCGGAAAGGAAATGCTTGCCCCTCTGTGGACGCAGCCACTCCTTCTGCTGGGAATGCCTGTAGTTTGAGTCTGCAGGGATGGGGCTCCTGTAGCAACATTCCATAAGGAGCTTTGGAGTTCAGCTTTCCCTGCTGGCCTTCCACTAATTCCTAATGTACAGCAGGATCAATTTAATAGACACAAGATGTTTCAGATTAGGAGAGACTACCTACATTGCTTATGACTTCTACAGGAAAATGTCTTGATACCTATCTTGCACTAATTCCTTGCCTCCATGGACTGTTCTTTTTTTTAAAATGCTTGGAAAATACATTTCCTCGGGTCAAAGGTCTGGAGCAATCTTAAAGAAACAGAGAAAAAAGTGTGCATGTCCTTTCTGAAATAGATGTAAATGTTTGAACCACACAGAGCTCTCCATGCGAAAGGACGTACCAAGCTTCCTCTTGCTCATCAGCTCTAGTTATTCAAGTTGTTAGAATGGGCCATATTCCCAACCGTGGTTCTTCTGCCTGCAGTGAAGTCATGTGAGTCACACAGCTTTACACAAGGATCACAGAATCATAGAATCATTAGGGATTGGAAGGGACCTCAAAAGATCATCTAGTCCAGTCCCCCTGCCACAGCAGGATCACCTAGACCAGGTCGCACAGGAACACATCCAGGTGGGTCTTAAACATCTCCAGTGAAGGAGACTCCACAACCCACCTGGGCAGCCTGTTCCAGGGCCCCATCACCCTCACTGTGAAGAAGTTCCTTTACTCATGCTCCTGAACTCCCCATCTCACGCGTTCAAACTACTGGATGAAACACCAAACGTGACTTGCAGGCTGCTGACATCTCCACATACACACAGGCAGCCTAAAGCAAAACCTGCACTCTCCACGAGCTCACGAACTCTCAGGTTATGCTACCTTGCACTAAAACACCACAGAAAGGAAGTATCAACCTTATGCTGACTCCATTCCCAGCGCTAATTTCTAGTTAAACAACCAGGTGCAAGCATCTGAGAAATCGTGTTTACCATTCACCAGGAAAAAAAGAGTCCTCTTTTGCACCTCACGTCCTAGCAGAGACTTCCACTGCATTCATATTGCCCTACTTACCCATCACAACTCCTCCTCTCTTAGCAGCAGGGACTGAGGGGTACATATGGTAGCTTGTTCGCAGGATAAATCAGGTACAACTTTCTTTAAACTGAGATAGAAAAGGAGAGAAAACCTTGCTGCTGCTGCCTCTTCCCCTCCCTTCTGCCCCCTCGCCCCCAATATCTTCTAAAAGACCTTGCTTTCTCCTCCTCCTCATCCTCTCCTTCCCTCTAATACTTTCAGCATCGAGAAGTCCCTTTTCCCCTTCAAACTCCGTATCATAGAATCATTCGGGATTGGAAGGGACTTCAAAGGATCTTCTAGTCCAATCCCTCTGCCACAGCAGGATCACCTAGACCAAGTCGTAAAGGAACACATCCAGGCGTTCCTGTGTGACCCACTGTAGGTGATCCTGCTCTGGCAGGAATGATTCCACTGAAGCAAAGGCTCACTTCAAAACTTCACAGCTTGCAGGTGGCTATGGGGCCACCAAGCCTGGCTCAGGGCATGGATGGTGTTTTAGGGGTCTCTGTTTTTGTGTTAGTGAATAATGTCCCTGCTTGTTGCAGAGGGATTGGACTAGATGGTCTTTGGAGGTCCCTTCCAACCCTGTGATTCTGTGCTCCTGGAAGGTGGTTTCATTTTTGGAAAGCTGGTCTTTTTGAGGAGGTTTCATTTTTTGTAGGTAGCACAGAAGAGTTAGGTTCTTTTTTGCCCCTTGGCTACTCTTATTCCTGCTTCTTCTGAGATTGAAAATGCAAGCCTTAAATAAATCTTTCTGCAGCTGCCAGTCTAACTTTACCTGGGAACATACAATTCAGTCCAGGAACTTCACCCAAGTGAACCTGAGTCTCAGAAAAACACGGCTCTCAAAGCAAACTTCGTTGACCGAGTCCTTGCCTAATTTTACTACAGAGCAAATTATGCAACAGGATAACCTGCTTACCCCTGGTTGAGTCACCTTCACCTTTCATCGGAGGTGATATAACATCCTAGTAGGCTTATAGAATTAGTGACCGCGCGCTGACAGTGACTTGCCTGCACCTTTCACGAGAAACAAGTTCCTGGCTCTGATTGTCTATTTGCAAGAAGTTAATGAAATCTGTCCTTGCAAAAGCTGGTTCTTCTGCCAGGTTCTGTGTCAGTCAGGCACAGCAGACACACCCTTCAGGGGTGGTGAGAGTGTGACCTAGCAGGATCCCCACAGACTACCATATAGCTGGGGCGCTGCACTCAGCTGCTGCAGGAGGCTTTGTCTGATGTTTAATTTCTTGCTGAACCTTGAGCGACCCGGTAGGACATACGACATCGACCGCCAGCAATCATTTGTTCACAGTGAGTTAGTATTAACACAACCAGGTAACTTAGTCGGTCATAATGAGAGGCACGAGCGCTCCACAAATGCCCTGTGTCTGCACTTCTGTCTCTCTAGTGACTGAGGAGGTGAATAAGCACCGTGGAGAAACGCCGGTGGTATCATGGAACAGTCTACGTTACGCTGGCTGGGCACAGGCAGTGCTCTCATCACGGACACCCAAATAAAGAGAAGATCTATCACAGAACCATTAGGGATTGGAAGGGACCTTGAAAGATCATCCAGATAAATCCCCCTGCCACAGCAGGATCACCTAGACCAAGTCACAGTTGGGTTTTAAACATCTCCAGAGAAGGAGACTCCACAACCTCCCTGGGCAGCCTGTTCCACTGCTCCATCAACCTCATTGTGAAGAAGTTCCTTCTCACATTTTTGTGGAACCTCCCATGTTCCAGCTCACAACCATTGCCCCTCATCCTATCATAAGATGACACTAAGCAGAGCCTGAGTCCATCCTCCTGACACCCACCCTTCACATATTTATAGACATTAATGAGGTCACCCCTCAGTCTCTTCTCCAAGCTCAACAGACCCAGCTCCCTCAGCCTCTCCTCATAAGGGAGGTGCTACACTTCCCTCATCATCCTTGTTGCTTTACGCTGGACTCCCTCCAGCAGCTCCACATCCCTCTTGAACTGAGGGGCCCAGAACTGGACACAATACTCCAGGTGTGGTCTCACCAGTGCAGAGTAGAGGGGGTTAAGAACCTCTCTTGATCTGCTAACCACCCCCCTTCTGATCCACCCCAGGATGCTGTTGGCCCTCTTGGCCACAAGAGCACACTACTGGCTCATGGTCCCCTGCTGTCCACCAGGACCCCCAGGTCCCTTTAGTTGTGCTTACAGAGGCTGGCACGGCATGCACACACACACACACACACACACACACTCTTTGCTAGCTTGTACCGCTTGCACAGTGCGTCTGCACGTCCCCTCTGGGCGCTACGTTAGATCGCAGCTACGTTGCAAGTTACAAGACTCAGGTTATCTAAACAATTGGACAGTCTTGTTCTAAGAGAGGAAATCTTCCTTCACTCCTGATTCAGGATCACAACAAGTCTCCTACAAAAGTACCCAGGGTTTTTCCTAGATACACAAAAACCTTTTGGATGCTATGTGATTTCCAGGTACTACAAACACGCTTATCCAGAGAGTAAGGGTCTGTGGCTAGCCTAAGAGAATCCAACAAGCTGCTCCACGTGGCACAGGGCAGAGGTTCATCAGCAACTCCTTGGCGGGAACAAGCTGCCAGTAAAGTTTCTGATGCGCCCAGCGTCAGGGCTGTGGCGGTAGGTGACAGTAAGGTGTAGTGAAAAGCAGTGCCTACAAAATCCCATCCTGGGTACAAGTCCGTCCCTCTACCTGTCTCACTCTGAATTCAAGGCTGGAGCTACACTGGGTCTGTTTAATGAATAGATTGTGCTTCAGAAATTGTTTCCTCAAGGCAAACAGTGGGCTTGAACCATCAGTTTCAACGCTTCTGACTCGATTTTGCAAGCACAGTGTACACTAACTGTGGAGCTCGACCTTTTCACTCTGCAAGCAGAGGTTTCAACAAAGTCACGTCTGATTAAAGATTTCAGAAGATTTCGAAAGTTCTGACAGCCTTGGGGGTGTTTGTGAAACACAACTTTTGTTCTGCTAATGGCTTGGTTGAGCACTGAGCGAGCACTGCAGTGCACTGTGAAGTGCTGACTCAGGGCTCCACTGGAGGCTAACAGGACTCTGTCTTATGCAGACTGACAGTTGATAAAGTCTTTTGGTCAATGTCCTTACTTTGGTGTCGTGTATTTCCTTGCCAAACGCGAAGCGAGGCTTTCTAGCCAACCTTACTGCTGCCTGCGGGTGTTACTGTCTGTGCCTGTGTGCTGCAATCCCAACACAGTCTGCACGAGGAGCACAAATCTCACAGCTACGGTCCTGCTCCTGTCCTTCACCAGACAGCAGGATGCAAACTGTTGTCTTATATTGGAATCTGCAAGTAAAGCAGTAGAGAAGATACCCAGGAATCAAAGATGGCACCAAGGGGGATTCGTTGGTCATGAACTCTGTTCCACTTGGAGGCTTCCTAAGAAGCAAGGAACACAGACTGAAGATCTGTCCCCAGAGTTCTGCTGTCTGGCACGCAGCAAATGAAAAGGACATGTGCACAAGTTTAGCCAAAAGGATGCTCAAATGGATCAAGACTGTATCAGAAAGTGAACCAGAGCTGGGGGTTGTGGAGTCTCCCTCTCTGGAGAGGTTTAAAACCCGCCTGGACATGTCCCTTTGTGACCTGGTCTAGGGGATCCTGCTGTGGCAGGGGGATTGGACTGGATGATCTTTCGAGGTCCCTTCCAATCCCTAATGTTCTGTGATTCTGTGTTTTAAAAGACATCGAGATGTAGTGCTGAGGGATGTGATTTAGTGGTGACTTGTCAGTGCTCGATCAGTGGTTGGACTCAATGATCTTAAAAGACTCTTCCAACCAAAACAGTTCCGTGTGATTTCGTGACCATTTCTCTGCTCAGCTTTACCTGAAAGTTTCAGGGACAAACTGAACCCAGCAGTCCCAGTTTGTTGCTGAAACTGCTGGGACAACATTGATCCAGCATGAGAGGCCAAGGGATACTGCCATCTAAAATGAAGTCTTTCCCAAACGTCCCAGAGCCTGTTCTGCTGCCAAAGGAATTTAAATTTAATGCACTAACTGCATTTAAGTCTGGAGCCAGCTGCCCTCCCTCCCAGAATATGTAAGTGATAATGGCAGGTGAATAAGTACCACACAGTAGCTTCACATTTCTCCAGTTAGCATCCATGTCACTTTCTATTTTTGAGAGCTGACCGAGTGTTTACTAGGCTACGCTTCATCCCCCTCCTTCCCCTGTACCCTAACCTTGTAACCCAAGATGCTGGTGGCAGTATTGGGTTTGCAGAGCTCTGACCTTTTGTCCTGCTACTTGAAATTGGCTGGTTCTATCCCACGATGGCTGCCGATTGGGTTACACCGATAACCTTTCGTGACATGCCTGGGGAACCTCCCGACAGAGACAGGAAAGAACCACAGCTTGCCTCAGTTCAAAGGGCAGCAGCTCACAGCTGGGTCCTCCTTAGCCTGGGATGGTGTTCAATCTTTATGAAATCTCTCTAGATACAGACGGGCCATGAAAGGATTTGCCTTCTAACCCTCCAGGGGACTGATCCACAAGTGGCCCTGTGACTGAAGGAATGTTCTGGGCCCCTGTCTCCAGTTCACATTCAGGCAAAAACACTTAGTGAACTTCTTCGGTGTCTGGCAAAGACAGAATCATAGAATCATTAGGGATTGGAGGGGACCTTGAAAGATCATCCAGATAAATCCCCCTGCCACAGCAGGATCACCTAGACCAAGTCACACAGGAACGTGTCCAAGTGGGTTTTAAATATCTCCAGAGAAGGAGACTTCACAACCCCCCTGGGCAGCCTGTTCCAGAGCTCTGGCACCCTCATAGTGAAGAAGCTCCTTCTCATACTTATGTGGAACCTCCTACATTCCAGCTAACACCCATTGCCCCTTGTCCAATCACTAGATGCCACAGGAACATATCGAGGCAGGTTTTAAACATCAAAGACAGAAGAATTGAGGCACTTGTGGGATCCACCGCAAGAAAAGGAATTTTGTTGCCCACTGTGCCACCGCACATCACCCCTCACACATATACAAGCCCAAAAATATTCTTAGAGAAAGAATGAACATTCAAAACCTTTGAATTATTTGGTCATTCCCATCTAGAGGGTCTCCACATAAAGCCCCTGGGAGTCTTACCTGTGAGCCATGAGACCAAACTGGAATCCAAGCACTGCCGGCTGGTGTTTGCTGGCCTGGTCCACAGAACACAAAGAGCCCGAAGGAAGCTCAGCAAGTGCTGCTGCTTGTTAATAAACCTCTGGAACTGTCATTTGTTTGGGATATTTCAGCCAGTGGACAAGTAAAAATGCAGGTTTGCCCTCTTCTCCAGATTCCCGATGCACAACTGAATCTGTATTCCTGTAGCCCAAAGACTTTATTTGACTTCACAAAGTCTTTCTTTCCTCTTTCCATTTTCTCAGACCATTCCTGCCTCAAACTTTGTCTTCCTTCTCCCATGGGTATTCTTCTCAGAAGAAGATCGAGGAGGTTCCTATGACCCAGCTGGAAGAGCTTCACTTTGAGCCTCCTCTTTGCCCAGAGTCTGAGTCAGCTCCAGACTCAACACACCCTGAACAGCCACTGCCTGAGAGGATGGTTCCACATTCTCTGACGCCTCGGTGTTGTCTTGGCGCCTTTCCCCTCGGTCAGCACAGGGTGCTGTGGGGAGTCGGGTCAGGAAAACTCAACACTCTTTTTTCGTGGTTTAATTTTGCGCTGGTTTGGTTTGAACCAGCCCACCGAGGGCAGAACTACATTAAGACGAAAGAAAACAGGCGTTAGATTGGCTCAAGTGTTTCCTGAAGCTGCTTTCACCACTTACAAAAGCCACGTGTTGTCTGGTGTGACTGGGAATCCTCCTGTTCCGATGCGTTTTCAGACTGTGGTCTCTTACATCACCCCAAATTCTGACAGTTCCGGAAAGCTCAGTGGCCAACAGGATGAGGTTTAGCAGGGCCAAGGGCAGGGGCCTACACTTTGGCCACAAGAACCCCCCACAGCTACAGCCTGGCGGAGAGGGAGCAGGCAGTGCTGGGTGACAACTGGTTGAACAGGAGCCAGTGGGGTGCCCAGGTGGCCCAGAATGCCAATGGCATCCTGGCTGGTATCAGCAATAGTGTGGCCAGCAGGACTAGGGGCGTAATTCTCCCCCTGTACTGGGCCCTGGGGAGGCCTCTCCTCGAGTACTGGGCGCAGTGCTGGGCCCTTCACTTCAAGAGAGGGGCTGAGGGGCCGGAGCAGGCCCAGAGGAGCAATGAGGCCGGGGAAGGGACTGATGAGGCTGATGAGGAGAGGCTGAGGGGCCTGAGGGTGTTCAGCCTGGAGAAGAAGAGATTCAGGGGGGACCTTCTCCCTCTCTACAACTCCCTGAAGGGAGGTTACAGTCAGCTGGGGGTCGGGCTCTTCCCTCAGGCACCTAGTGACAGGCCGAGAGGGCAGGGCCTGAAGCTGCCAGGGGAGGGTTAGCTTGGATGTTAGGAAGCCCTTCCTCATGGAAAGAGTGTGTGATCAGACTCTGGCATGGACTTCCCAGGGCAGTGGTGGAGTCTCCATCCCTGAAGACCTTTAAGGGCAGCCTGGCTGTGGCCCTTAGAGCCCTGGCCTAGCTGCTGTGGTGAAGTCAGGTCCTGGGCTGGGCTGGACGATCTGAGAGGTCTTTTCCAGCCTCAATAATTCTGTGATTCAGTGATAAGACAGATTTCTTCTAGCACATATGTCCACATCTTGCTTTACCTCCACCTTCAAAATATCCTCAATTCTACTCAAAAGTTGTTTTTTTTTAATTTTAAAAGCTTTTGCGTATAATTTACTGAGAAGCAAAACCAGCTTATTTTGCTTTTCAAGTGTTTTACTGAGTGGTTAATAGCCTTCCCACACAGCATTCTTTACTTTTACCCATTAGCCTTCTTCATTCATTAGCCCTTGCTGAGGGATTAAAGTCCGTTTTCATAAGGCCATAGGCTATCAGGGGATACTTGAGATACAACCAACTGCTCTTTTCCTCACTTGTCACAGCCGTATTTTATAGCACTGCTCCTTTTTAATGTGGCTTCACAGACAGAGAGCTTATACTTGTTCACAGAGAAGACTCACTTGCTTTGATTAAGCACAAAACCCGCCTGGACATGCTCCTGTGTGACTTGGTCCAGGGGATGCTGCTCTGGCAGGGGGATTGGACTGGATGATCTTTCAAGGTCTCTTCCAATCCCCAATGTTCTGTGATTCATGAGAATAATGCTGACCATCCTAATACCTCCAGAGACCAAAATATACTCTTCCCCACACATCTAGAAAAGAGCCAGCAGCAGAGGAAGCACAACAGACACCACCATGTAGTTTTCATGTTGAGCTGCCCTCCTAGCGCTGCATTAATAGGTTGTGGACCTTTACACTGAATCCCTGGTTTGCCTGCCTGACCTCTCAGTTAGCTGGAGGTTAACAGTTAATGCATTTCCCAACAGTGTGCTGTGATAAAAGAACACGCTCTGGTTTCATAACGCGTCTCTCATCGCAGGCACTGTCTCCATCAGTTAAAGCCTGTCTTTCCCTATTTACAACAGGGTTATAAAGCTCCACTGGTTTTCACGCTTTGGAAAGCAGTAGCTAATGTGTGGTACAAATCACAACCCTTCTACCCACGTATGTGGCTTCTTTAGAGCTCAAAGTATCATCCTTGATAGCCATGAGAAATGCTGGCCTGGCTCTTACCAGTCTGATAAGTGTGCACAAAACAGCTGAGGGAGTTAGCAAACCAAGGGCAAAAGGCAAAGATCACGCGTGGGACAACAGGAGACAGTGATCCTCCCTGAAGCGTGGCGTCGGATCACTTCATTTGGAAAAGGCAATGTGACTTTGAAGCTCTCACAGTATTTTCCATAGAGCTGGAAAGTAAGGATGACAGATGTCCCACTAGATCACTACCTACTGTCACAGCAAATATAGTTTTCTTGTCACCACCTACAAATCCCAGGATACGACTGCTTCTCCTGCCTTCCGTTTATCCCTCCATGTCTATCTCCACACTTCCTCACCCCACCTGTTCTGCCAGAGCTCCCGCCAGCTTTCCTCACAACCACTGCTGTCGAATCCCTTATGAGCACCCAGTTCCCTGAGCAAATCTGCCAAGTCCCTGTCCTCTTCCCAATGGCTTATTACTGCCATGCTGCTCACTGCGAGCAAACTGAGTGCCCCTCACCTTCTTGTACAACAAAAGAAGGAAAGAATGAGCTTCTCAGGTGAATCCTGAGATGAATGGCAAGCTGGAACAGAGGAGGTTCCATGTAAATGTCAGAAGGAACTTCACAGTGAGAGTGACAGAGCACTGGAACAGGTTGCCCAGGGGGGTTGTGGAGTCTTCTCTGGAGATGTTTAAAACCCACCTGGATGTGTTCCCGTGCGACTTGGTCTAGGTGATCCTACTGTGACAGGGGGATTGGACTAGACGATCTTTCGAGGTCCCTTCCAATCCCTAATGTTCTGTGGTTCTGTGATTCTGTGAATGGTGCCGCAGGGAAAACTCCTGTTTGGTCAGGACTCTGCTGACAGGCACTTCTGGTGCTTATGAATATCAACGGGAACCCAGATAAAGATCCCATTTCCCTTGCAAAGCTGAAAACAGAGTGAGGGGAGATAGCAATAACAAAATGAAGCTCATAAAGAAACTAGAAGAAAACTATTACAACACTGATAGAGGTCCTCATACTTTAGTGCTGGATCTTGGCTTTGCCTCTGCCTGGAGGACTTTTCACACAGGCATACTACACCTGGCCAGAAAACAATCTCCAGGCTCCAGAAATGATGTCTGTTCTCCCTGCCACAGTCCTCAAGACCTTAAGGCACAATTATCCATGTCTAGCCCGCATTCCACAGGTGCTCCATTCTCCTACATCCTTACACCCACTCTGTCAACATGAAAATCTTAACCTCAACCTCCTTACTCACAAATTAAATGAAAGACACAGGTTATGTTCACACAGCACAATGAAGATATCGATATCATCAGCTGACTTATTTTCAGGCCTTGCAGCAGCAGATTACAACAAACTTCAGCACCTAAACTAATACATTCAAGAGTTTATATGTCTGTGGCACCAAGCTAATGCAGCTGAAGTGACTTCCAGCACTTCAGCTAACACCTGTGCATGGCCCTGGCTGTGGCATGGGCATAACCCAGGCCATGTCAGCATCCACCTGGCAGCTCTGCACCGCGTTGGACATATCTAGCATTGCTACTCCATGCATCTGCAACACAAGCATGGGGCTCCACCTCAGTGGCCTAAACCTTCCCGAGAGTCTTTTGCATCTTCCACAGCAACACAGGCTGCACTTCTCTTCAAGCATCACCTCTATCCTTCAAGCATCACTCTTCAAGCACCACCTATTGACTATCCTTGGTGAAATGAACTTCCTTTTTGAGGAGCAGAAGGTAAATATCTCTGTCTCCTCCTGCCCTTCCCCTGGTGCTTTATCATCTACTGTCTTCTCAGCCAGTTACAGCAGACAAGACTGATTCAGCAGTCAGTCAGCAGAATTTTTAGCTCATGAATCACAGAATCACAGAATATTAAGGATTGGAACGGATCTTGAAAGATCATCCAGTCCAATCCCCCTGTCACAGTGGAGAAAAGGAGATTTCTTCTAGCCCAAGAGACCCAGCTCCCTCAGCCTTTCCTCATAAGGGAAATGTCCTACTCCCTTCCTCATCTGTGCTATAGTTCTGCTTCTGTCCTGCACTAGGCACCCTCTTTTGGACTCAGGAGAAAAATAACAGGTTAGTGCCTCAGCTGGCTGACTAAATAGCTCAGGGACTAGGCTAAGTATCACCCAGCCTGCCTTCCTGCTGAGGTGACACCCTTTTAGGACTAGATGAACCCTTTGCACCTACAGTACCAAGAGTCACGTAGACAAATGGCACAAAGAGAAGCTATTCAGAACAAACTCCATCCTCTGCTACCCTGGTGGCCACCCTTAGGCTCGAAGGTGACTTGACATATGAGA
Organism: Rhinopomastus cyanomelas; assembly: GCA_013400115.1. NCBI lineage: Eukaryota > Metazoa > Chordata > Aves > Bucerotiformes > Rhinopomastidae > Rhinopomastus > Rhinopomastus cyanomelas. The sequence goes on along the minus strand of VXBP01010621.1, from coordinate 1,394,987 downwards.
GATCATAGACCGAGATAGTAGGCTTCCCATGGGTTTTCTTTCACCAGCCACAAACTTACTGTGTTATTAAGAAAAATCAAACCCATGTTTCTTCGTAGTCATCACACACAGCACAATTATACTTCTCAGACTGTCTGGCTTTCAAAGAGATCTGTGTTCATAGGATAGGCACCATCTGACTCTCACAGGCCTAAATGCCAACAGAAGCAATTCCCACCAGGAAACTTTTCCACAGGGAATTTAGTCAAATGCAGAGCAACGAGTCCAGGGAGAAAAACAGGAAGGGAGAGGTCCTCCCAAGTGGAGAAATGGGTAAGAATTAATCTTAGACAATTCGCAGCGTGGTGAGAACACACACGCAGTGCCTGCGACTCCCTGGAACACATCACAAACAGCCTGCTGGCAGCAACCACAACCTTTCAGCTCAGTGCTGTGTGCACGTCCACCTGAGGTTTGTGTGTGCAAGTCCAAGTGGCCACATTCTAGGGGTGGAGCGGGCAGTACATCTGGAGGAAGAGTGGTCTCATCACCAGACTCCTCTTCCCTCCCTTCCCAACCTGCAGTGAGCTCTGCAGTGCCATCCATGGGTTTGCACAGCCAACACAGCCAAACCCAGCATGAGTTTGCTCCTCTAATTAAGGAGAATAAGCCTTGTATTTTCAGCAGTACTCATTTGCAAAGATTATACTCTGTACTCAGTAAGAAAATCTGGAATGAGGCTCTGCAGAGGCCACTAGCAACAGAGGTTTTGTGGAGGGTGACTAGCATGGAGATGCCCTGAAGCTGGTGTGTGAGACCACACTGGGCTTCTCAGAGCAAAAGGATCACAAAGAATCACAGAACATTGGGGATTGGAAGGGACCTTGAAAGATCATCTAGTCCAATCCCTCTGCCACAGCAGGATCACCTAGACCAAGTCACACAGGAACATGTTCAGGTGGGATTTTTTTTTTTCCCTGACTGAGGGAGCTGGGTCTCTTGAGCTTGGAAAGAAGGAGACTGAGGGGTGACCCCATTAATGTTGAAAAATATGGAAAGGACAGGGGTCAGGAGGATGGAGCCAGGATCTGCTCAGTGGCATCTAATGATAGGACAAGGGGCAATGGGTGGAACAAGCTGGAACAGAGGAGGTTCCACATCAGTATGAGAAGGAACTTCTTCCCAGTGAGGGTGACTGCCCAGGGGGAGTTGTGGAATCTCCTTCTCTGGAGACGTTTAAAACCCATCTGGACATGTTCCTGTGTGACTTGATCCTGCTCTGGCAGGGGGATTGGACTAGCTGAATCTTTTGAGGTCCCTTCCAGTCTCTAATGTTCCGTGATCCTGTGAGCATGAAGGACAATAAATAATGTGCTTTGTCTCCCACATGATCTGCCCATGGTCTGTTTGCTGTTAGCAGCAGTCTGCTCAACCAAGACTGTCCAGCTGAGAAGCAAACTCTTCCTCCGTGGGAGGATGTGACCGTGCAGGGACAGTGAGCGAGGTTATCTCGGGACAGGCAGCAGACCAAAAAGCAGATTGCGTCAGCACGAGGAAGGATTGGGCAGGAGCGGAGGGTGTGTCGGGGCACGCTCCCAGGCAGAGGAAAGCTCAGAATAAACAGGGAGAAAGGCTCTGGCCAGGGGGTTGAATAAACGCTCAGAAATGCAAAGAACTGGGCCATGCTAATGAGGGCACCAGCACTGCCCTGCAAGCAGAAAGCTGGGGAGGAAGGGAAAACCAGACTGTGGAAAAGGGTGGACGAGTTGCAGAGAGCTTTCGAAACCTCCGTCTGGCAGAGATAAACCGTACAGACCATCAGGAACGTGGTGATAAACTTTAATTAATGCAAAATCTACTATGGGTGTAACTTCAGCACCACGGAGTTCTTTTCGTGGATGAGGTGTGGTTGCCCTCGCCCCAAGGACCTTAAGAACTAGCCTTGGGCAAGGTGCAGCACATGCCTGCAAGCATCACGGGCAGTGGGAAGAGATGGAGAGATACCCTCAAGCTGGTCTTGTGCCAGAGCTGAACCCTGCTCCTCTAGTTCTGGAGGCACCTCAGGATCAGAGGTGATTTTAGAGGAGGGCGTGCTTGGAAAAGAGTCACGCTGATTTCAGCAGGGGTTTGTGGGCCACGAGCGAAGGGGTGAACGGAAGAGGAAACATGGCCGAGCTCCTCTGAAAAATCTACCGCGTGAGAAAGTGAAGCCCAACGGACCAGCTGCAGAGAGCTGGGAGCAACCGCTCCGAAACTGTATGAGATGTAAAGGAGGGTGAAGGGTTCACCAGGAATGTTCTTGCAGTGAACCAGTCTGCACGCCAGGAAACGGAAGAGATGGAGCTTGCCAGCGAGCAAGCGGGACGGGAAGCACTGCGGTGAAAGCCTCAGCTAAACGCTGATGCAGATTATTCTTTTCTTCTCTATGGAAAGTACCCTTTGATGGGAAAAACCTTTGAAAAAGTCATTGTCACCCTAGACTGGAAATACCTAGAACTTCAAACAACTATAAAACCTCTGGCAAACACTTGCTGTTGTTAGGAAGTAGAACTGAAAACTTTATGTACATTTTGCTCCTAGCTCTGCTTTAAGCTACTTACTTGACTGCTTTAACATCCCATCTGCAAAAGGGGCATAAGCTGTTACTTACAGTCCCTTCTGAGCAGAACAAGTGAGTCTCACTACCTTAAAATGCATCCTAGTGGCACGAAATCCCTACTGACGTAGCTAAATGCTTCTTGGAGATTGCAGACTGCAGTGCTTTGGGGGAGCGTTTGGGCACTTTCTCACACTGCGCTTCAGGAGAGACACAAGCAGGGAGAAAACCCCCCAGGCTTTGGAGGGGAACTACTTGAAAACCTCATGATAGTAAACTCACCCTACTTTATATATATATCACAGAATCAGAGAATCACAGAACATTAGGGATTGGAAGGGACCTCAAAAGATCATCTAGTCCAACCACAGAAGCACAGAACATTAAGGATTGGAAGGGACCTCAAAAGATCATCTAGTTCAATCTCCCTGCCACAGCAGGATCACCTAGACCAAGTCGCACAGGAACACATCCAGGCGGGTTTTAAATGTCTCCAGAGAAGGAGACTCCACAGCCCCCTTGGGCAGCCCCTTCCAGTGCTCTGTCACCCTCACACTGACTTCTGACCTGACCTAGTCCATGCTGCTTTGATACCTTTGGCCAGATGGTGACACAGAAGTGCCAGTTGTTATCCTCTTGCCTTGAAGCCCTAAATTTTCATTCGGAAAACTAATTTAAGTGAAAAAATAATCCCACAGGAAACTCTTCCACACACTTTGGCAACAAGAGCAGTTGATCCAAACGTACTCACCACTGTCGTATTCCATGACCAGCGTGAGGTTTCAGCGAAGTGTCGAGACCAGACTGTCTTTCCCAGAGTGAATAGCATTGCAGGGACTGCCATCCAGTGGTGGATCAAGGGCTGAGCCAGTGATGGAGAGACTGAGAGGTGGCAACGCTGTAAAAGATGAAGAATAGCAGCTGATAATGATGCTGAAGCTACTAATGGTAGAAAGAACGTCTTCAGCCAGCTTCAGCTATTATTTGCAATACCAAGGCTGTTCCTTTTCTGTATGCAGCTGCACCGAGGGCAACACTGATCATCCAAAGCAGGTGACATGAGCCTCGTGCATCCCTAGCTTGCAAACAAGCTGTGGTTAAACACAACCCTTAAGACACGTCCTCGTTTCCCACTTTGCGCTGGTCTGACCCCACTGATTGCAGTGAGGAGCAGCCTGGGTTGTTGCTGGTGTGAGGTGAGACAAGAAAATAGACTCATAGAATCACAGAACCATTCAGATTGGAAAAGCCTCAAGTCCAACGACCAACCCCACTCTAACAAGTTCACCCCTAAATCAGATCCCCCAAAACCACATGTAAGTGATCTTTAAACACATCCAGGGGTGGTAACTCAAACCACTCCCTGGGCAGCCTGTTCCAGTGTCTGACTACTCTTTCTGTGAAAAGATGTTTCCTAATGTCCAGCCTAACCCCCTCCTAGTGCAGTTTGAAGCCTGTCCCTCATGTTCTGTCACTAACCACCTGTAAGAGAAGACCAGCACCCACCTCTACGATGTCATTTCAGGTAGTTGTAGAGAGCGATGAGGTCTCCCTTCAGCCTCCCCACATTGCTACAGCCTGTTAAAACATTAGAGGGGAAAAAAAAAAAACCCCTTCCTCCTGCATCTCAAATTATTCCTGCTCAGGCTATGAAACCAGAGGATGATTTAAATCTAGTTTGTTAATGATGTTGTTAAGCAGCAGTGTTTTTGAGCACCATGTGCCTTGGGTGCCTTTAAAACAGGTCTGATGAAATATTCCGTTTCCCTGGGTCCGTGGGCTTTCGTATTTATTGCCCCGTGTGCTGTGCCCATGAGTCTGGGTATTTGTGACAGGCTGCTCCCAGCAGGTCCCACCGCGTACAGCCCACATGTTGTCCATGTCCATAAAACACTTGGTAACTGCATGTGCAGGGAAAGAAAGTAAGTAAGCTACTTGCTGAGAAACTTTCAGGTTATCCCTGCAGAGGTGTTTTTACATCCAGCCCCAGGAAACAACTGCCTTCTTTCCTTAGAGCTGTGATGGAACTTTGGCAGGGCCCTCCGGCGCACTTGGCAGTTCACTTCCACCGGCTTAAGCAAAAATTATACCTGAATTCCGCAGCCCGACTGCCGTGGGTGTAGGGTTTGGACACAGGAGGGCCTCTGTTGGCTCTGTGGTGTAGCTTGGGGATGCAGCAGGATTTGTATTGTTTTCAGAATGAGTCACAGGCAGCAGCACAGCAGATGGTGCAGAGTGTGGAGCAATAAGGACAAAGACGTGAGACAGCTCGGAGTAAACTAGAACTGTGAAAGCAACACCCGACGGATGAGAGAGGGTGAAAAGATGAGAGAAGCCAGGAGGCTGAGCTTGGTCATAGATAGCAAGAGGTAATGAGGTGTGGAGTCAGGGCTGGGTGAAGTGTCTCAGACAGTGGTCAGCAGGGAAAACTAAAGAACCTGTGGTCAGAGCAGAAAGAGCAGAGGCAGGAAAGACAAGAGGAGCAAGGCTGATGAACAGCCAAGGGGCTGGTGAAGCTAAGTGATGGGTTTGGTGTGATAAAAGTACCAGAAGAAGAGGAATTGCTGAGGAGATGGACAAATAAAACCCTCTGAAGGCTGAAATACTGCAACAGTTAGAGCGATCAAAACCAGCAGTGGTGCCCTGGAACTCAGAAGTCTTGAATGACAGCAGGGAAACAAGGGATGGCAGCTGCGGAAAGACAACGGTACAAATGCCTTGGAAAGAGCTCAGGACAGCAGCAGGCTGGCAAAAACAGATGAAACACAAGTAGTTCTGAGCTGGTTTAACAATCAAGTGTAGCAGAGAGAGGCAGGCACGCTTGAGGAAAACATGACTGAAGTTAAATTCCATGGGTCAGCGAAACACAGCTCCTGAAGAGGAGGAGGGATCTGGGGAAGGCCCTCTGACTGAACAGTGCATCAGTGTGTCCCTGCTGCTCCAGCTCAGAAGCAGCAGAAACAGAGGGAAAGCTCCATCAGCAAAATTCTTCCTAGAAATGTAACAGCCTCCCTCCACCTAGTGATCGTAGACTCATTGGGGATTGGAAGGGCCCTCGAAAGATCATCCAGTCCAATCCCCCTGCCATGATGGTCCTGTTTAATATGGCAGCATTTTAGGTGAAAGAATAACGTGGAAATTTGGAAAGGAAAGGGCCTTAAACTCTCACCCATCCAGCTGCATTTTGCTTACCCCAACAGCTAATTCGTCTTCTGTTCTGGCAGCAGGCAGTTAGCAGAGCTACTTTCTGCTGTTGTGTCTAGGTCATGTAACTGCTTGCATTTTTCAGACTGGACCAAGGCCAACGGGATTCTGTCCTATGACTGCACCACACAGATATGTTTAAAGGACAGGTTTAGCTATTTGCAAAGACCTTTCCATAAATGCTTTCAGAGACAGGGAGCCTCGGTGTCTGGAAGGTCAAAAGTTCTGTTCTTATCCATGGAATGATAAAGACAGGCAGCTACTGGAAGACACCTTATGAAACCAATCACCCCAAACAAGGCCAGATGTACCTGAAAATTTTACCAGGCATTTGTCTAACTTGTTTTTAAAGATGTTCACGGCCAAAATTCCATCACCACCGTGGTGGGATCCTATATGACTTGGTCTAGGTGATCGTGCTGTGGCAGGGGATTGGACTAGATGATTTTTTTAAAGTCTCTTCCAATCCCTAATGTTCTGTGACTCCACTACATTCAGGTCTCCAACTACATTGTGTCCCACTGACCCTCAGTGATCCTGCTCTGGCAGGGGGATTGGACTAGATGATCTTTTGAGGTCCCTTCCAAATCTTCATGTTCTGTGACCACCACTCTCTGGCTTCTATCCTGCAGCCAGTTCATGATCCTGCTCACTACCCAATCATCCAGACCACAGTTGGCTGCGAGGATGCTGTGGGAGACCGTGTCAAATGCTTTACTGAAGTCAGGATAGACCACACACCCACTGCTTTCAATCCCTAAGACTGTAACTCTTAAGAAATCTAACGTCTGATGCTTCCTAATTCATACCCGAACAGCACACATTTATGCATAAAAACCAGCTGGAACTGGAAATTGGTAGATTCTCTTCACCACTTCAAGCAGTAATATTTTGTGAACAAGTATCCAGCTTCACAACCAGTTAACGGCAGCACTTCAAGCCTCCAAAGCAAAATTCCATTAAGCATTTGAGAATTAGAAGGCAGTAAATTAGTAAAACATCTAATACTGGTGCTTAAAAATATTCTGGAAGATATCAGATTTATTTTAGGCAGCAGGGTGAACTAGTTCATACCAAACACACTTACCTGTAAAAACCACAGCGCGGCACAGCACACGGAGCACGAAGCAGGACGGGAGACCCGTGGGTCCGTTCTTCGGCGTTTCACCAAGCAAAAGATGTAGTACAGTAACTCTGGAGTTACACCACAAACAGCAACTGCAGCAGGGAAAGTACTGAGCCACAGCAGTCTTGAGTCTGCTCAGTGATTTTGCGCTTTGACTTCCCTCTTGGATGTATCAGAAAGTTTAGCCATGCACCCAACTATTTACTCACATAATATTGAGGCAAAGGATCATCCAGGCTGGACCCAAGGTTATTTAAGAGTCTCCCTGTAAACTTAACGCTGACAAGTTCAGCACTAGCCATGACCCCAAGTGGCATTTCTGCATGTCTTTTAAATGCCTCTGGGGACGGGGACGCCAGCACTTCCCCAGGCAAGCTGTTGCAATGCTTGACAACTCTTTCTGTAGACTTTTAATTCATGTGCCCCCATCCCAGTGCAACTTGAGACCAATTTGTCTCATTCTGTAGCTTCTTCCTTTGGCAAAGAGACTGACCTCCCCACTCACTACAACCTCTTTGCAGAGGAGCTGCAGAGCTATAAGGTCTCCCCCCAGAGGTCAAGTGCCATGTGTGCAGGGGTGAACTGCAGTCACAATGACGCTTTGAAGACAACTGTCTCGTGAAAGCAGAGTGACCAAAAAGGAACCACTCAGAAAACACTGGGAACTTCAGTTAGGAGCTTCAGAAAGCAGCTTAAGCTCTCCGAAGTCTCAATGACAGAAGTGTAAGAGGAGCAAATCACCTCATATGTCACAATAAGGAGGCAGAACTGCCCTATCCCAAGGGCAGGTGATTAACACCTAGCTCAGCAGTACGGGAACAGTGAATACTCCACAATCACGGGAACACACATTTCTCACTGATGATTTCTATACAGATTAAAAAGGCTTCAAAATACAAGCCTTGCAAAAAGAGGACCATTTCTGGAGACTTAGTGGGATCTTTCCTCACCTGAGAACGCAGTATATTACTCCAGTGAAACGCTCTAGGAACATCACATCTTCAGAGCCTTGCCTCTCACACAAAAAAGCAGCAGCTGTAGAAGTCAGTCATCTTGGCTACTGACAACAGGATGAGGTTTGGATGCAGTAACAGTTCATAAAAAATAGGGACAAGAGATTTGTTATTTTTTAAATAAGAAATCACTACTCTACAGCCAAAAATAAAGCTGAAATGATGTGGGCATGGCATGGTAGAGCATCTCAAGCCTGGATGTAGAACAAGCCATGAACATGAGAAAAAAAGCTTCAGAAACAGCAGAGAATTCAAATAATTTTGTAGAAAATAAGTTTTATTTGGCTCCTTTCATACGCTATTTCGAAAAGAAATGCACATTCATGGTTTGCCTTCCCCAGTGCATGTCTGGATTTGCTCACAGAGAGCCATTAATAGCAGGGCAAAAGGTATCTCTGAAATCCATCCGGACACGTGTTCTGACCGTAAAGCATCAAACTTACTAGTTTCCTAATTATAACTCTGAAAGAAATGCTCCAGGTGTTTCTTCTCCCATTCACACATGTAATTGTCCCACAAAGGAAAGAGGAGACAGACCTGCAACAAAGAACTGCCAAACCAGCGGCTAGCAGTCATTTCAGGCAGAGCTAGAGATAGGTCCTCCACTTCGCAACTGAGTTGGGAAAGAAAGGAAACACCCAGTGAGGTTAACCCGTTCTTTTCAAATGCTCTAAAACAGAAATGGTAAAACACTGCTTCAAAACTACAAGTCAGCTACTGGTTGTGAGAGTTTGCTCGCAGAGACAGTGCTCTTCCCCAGTTGTTTCTCATGGCTAGATCTCCTTGGTGTTGATGGCAACGATGGAATTTGTGTCTTGCTGCTGCTTCATGAAGAGGAGCTAATTCATTCTAGGCTTTCATACATCGGAAGAGGTACTAACCCATCAAGTAGCCCCTACAGAAACAGAATTAAGTTAGACAAAAAGTTGGCAAACACAGGCAGCGCTCCTCAAATACGGTTTAAAAAACTTCAGACTGCCAAAACACCTGCTGACCAAGGCTGTTTAAAAACAACCAATCCTGCCCACAGTACAAACTGGCCAGCTTAACCACACGCACTCCCTCCCCTGCTATTTGTTTCTGAAATCAGCAGCGAAAATGAATTGTCTCTTCTCAATCCAGCTTTACTTCAGGACTGCTTTGGATGTTTTTTGTCAATACTCATCAGTTCTAGTTAGAACCTCTTGTGAACACCATCACTACAAAAAATTCATCTTGTGTTCTTCAAGTGCTTCTACACTTGGTCTCCTCTCCAAACCCTACCTGGGGAATACAGAAATGTTAGGGTTGTGTTCTGAGCATCCACTCTGTGCTGCAGCACAGCAGACTCAGTATCGGTCAGAAGCCTTGATGGAGACCGTTCCTGTCACTTAGACCCTGACCAAGACCTCCAACACTATTTTTAATGATATTTTTTTCAGCTGAAAGTAGTTGAAGTAGCTCCACAAATCCCACCCCCTGTGTAGGCAAAAACAAACAAGTGATCTATTACTTCATCAACAAAGTACTAACGATGTATTTTGACTCCACTCATCAAGAGCCAATTAGCAGAGGAGCCCAGTACTGCAAAACAAACAGCTCAGAGAGACAGACATTAAAAAAGAAGATTAATCAAAGAGCCAGCTGAAATACATTTTGTCTCTTTGCTCACGCAAACAACCTTCAATCATCCTTTGTTTTGCATCCTTGTGCTTTTGCTCTGTTCACTTTCCTCATTTATTTTATTATTTCATGTTTTCACAGCGTCTTTTACTCAGGTGGAAGCACAGTGGAGCCATTTCCAAGGAGAACCTTTGCTTGGTCTTGTGCTAGGGCAGGATTCTGCCTGCACAGAGTGGTGGTGGGGCTGGAAGTGGGCTGAAATGACCTGAGACTTGATGAGGCAGACGGAGCCCAGTCTGTTCTCGTTAGGCACAAGAAAGGAAAGGAGCAGCATCAAGCCATGAAGAGGCATTTTTGTTCTCTCTCTGCCCCTCTGAAGGAGATGTTAACAATAAACTTTGTTTATCTGGCCAGCAGGACAGCAGACAGATAGAAGCACCAAGTCATTACTTCACTCAGTCACACTCACTAATTGTGTCTCTTGATGCACCAGTAGCTGCCACCACAGCACAATTTTACAATAGCTGTCCTCAAAAGCAACCTTCCTCATTCAAGGCAGGTTGTCCCAAAAAAGCACTGAGAAAAGCAACTTGTAACCAAGCTGCAGATTTTACCACTCCTCACTGTATCCTCTGTTACTCCTAAGTTTAACATCAGCACACACAAGGCACAAGAAGGGAAGAGACGCTGCAAAAGCATTCAATCACTTACGGTAATTTCATTCTCATGAAAACTCTGGCCATGAAGAAGCTCAGAAGCACGCTGACAAATCCAATGAAGAGCAAAAGAAACCTGTTCAGCTTGGGGATATTTGGTGCATTAGAGCGATCCAGAATGATGAATCCCAGGCCACCCATTGTGAAGAGGAAGCTGGATGCAAGCCCTTCCATAATATACTGTCCATTTACTCTAAAAGGAAAAAAAAAGCAAAGGGAGGGGGAAAGGAGGAAAAGAAATTCAGAAATAGATTTGCTTTAAAGAAACCATTTGCATTTCAAGCTTCATCTACTCAAACATTCAAACAACAGGATGATTAGCTTTGATGGCTGACTCCTTAATGGCAGTAGGTAAAGAAACTGATGTTATGCAATTACATTGAAACTTTAACTCACTATTTCTCTCCAGGAGTGACAGACAAGGTGACCAGTCAAGCACACCTGTGGTTTCATACACAGCACTGTGTGCTTAATGACTATTACAGATCATCAGTTTTCGAGGCAGCAACTGGTTTTGTAGAAGACTTGAAACATGGAACCATGTCTGTTAGGCCACCGAACTCTCCAAGTCTTATTTCCATCCCAGTGTCAGGCACTGGAACAGGCTTCCCAGGATGATGGTTGAGTTTTAAAGATGCTTAGATTAGGTGCCGGGAGATCTGGTTTTGGTGTGAACAACAAAATAAAATCAGAAGCACAGCTACTGATCACAGGTTGAGGCTGAGCTGGCTGCTAAATGAATGACTGGTGGTCTCTGTTAAACCCTTCATCTTCCCAGCAGGGGAAAGGGAATGAGTTATAGTCATTGTTTGTGAAAAAAACTAAACCAGCTTTAATAAAACAGTAGCGATGAATAGAAAAATATAGACATATAGAAAAATAAACATACACAAAACTAATATCAAACCCCTGACAGTCACCAGTGATGCTGCAGGGCAGGTACTGGGAAGTCGCAGACTGGGAAGTCTCTAAGGAAGACCGGAACTGACTGGAAGCAAATCATGGATTTGGTAGCAAAGGCAAAAGAACAGATACCTTGACACAGACTTCCTTGGACACTAGCTCCTGAAGATGTCTCAACCTTTACAATTCTCAGCTTTATACATAAAAATATGATATATATGGAATGGAAAATCCTGTTGGTCAGGTTAGGTCACAAGTTCTGTCTGCTCTTCCCTGCAAGCGCAGCTTTTTTTCCTTACTTGTGATCCTTTCACTCAGTGGTGCACAAAATCCAGCAGTGAGTTTGGTTTCTATAAGAGTGAGTATAAGCAAGAGCCTTTCTGCATACTGAAGTATCACAGAACCACAGAACATCAGGGACCTCAAAAGATCATCTAGTCCAATCCCCCTGCCAGAGCAGGATCACCTAGACCAAGTCAGTTCACTGCAAACATGCAGCACTGTCACCTGTAGGAAATCGCTGAACAGACGGTCTGGTTTAGCTAGGAGCAGGACTGCTCTGTGAGACAGGTCAGTTCACTCGTACAGAGTCACCCGCAGCACCTGGGGCTTGCTCTGGCCTCCTACCTGTACGCCAAGAAGGCCACCGGCCTCTGATGCCCGTGCTCGTCCGTCATCGACCCTACGCTGGGAGGCTCCACGATCACGTCGTAGATGATCCCTGCGGGAAGAACAGCCAGTGTGACCCACGAGTCAGGGCAGTGAGCGGCGAGAACTACCCCGGCACCGCTCGGAGCGCTCTGGAGCGGGGCACGGGGGCTCCAGCCACCCGCCCCGGGACGGGGAGAGTCGCTCCGGCAGCGCAGCGCCCGCCCGGCCCGGCCTGGCCTCACCTCCGGTGATGAGGAAGTAGGAGACCACCACCAGCGCGTACACTGTCATGGCCGAGGGCATGTGCACCCAGCTCGGCCGCTTCAGCTTGATGTTGGGGCACTCGAGCACAGCGAAGGGCAGGCGGTACAGCGTCTCCATGGCGGCGGGACGGGGCTCAGGCTCGGCTCTCCCCGCCGCTGTCCCGCTGCTCCTTCCTCCTCCCGCCGCCGCGGCCGCCCAACCCAACCGGACACGAAGGCGGAAACGGAACTCTGCTGAGGCGTCCTGACAGGCGTCCTAACAAAGTAAAACCAAGAATAAAAAACCAATCTAAACGAAGACACAAAAAATATTCCCAATAGAAAATGACAAAGCTAAAGGGATTTTTTTTTTCTGCGTAAAATCTTCGTGAGCGCGAACCGCCCGCCGCAAACACATCCGCCCGTGTTACCGACCTGCCAGGACCCAGCAGCACCTGACGTGTCAGCGCCGGGTAACGGCGAGGGCTTCGGCAGAGGGCGTGGCCAGGCAGGAGGCGTGGTCTAGCGGGGCAGTCACGTGGTCCGCGCTGCCGGGTCTGGCTCCGCGGAGGCGCCAGTTGCAGCTCGTGGGCTGCGATGGTCCTGGGGTGAAGCGCTCCGGAGCACAAGAGAGGGTATGGTGGTAACTTGTACAGTTGGAACTATGGATGTCATCTGCACTGCCTTTGTCACCGTCCTCCACAACACCCTTCTCTCTTAAGGTAGAGAGAGAGGGGTTCCATGGGTGGACAAAAATTAGTTGGACAGTTGTATCCAAAGAGCAGTAGTCAATGGCTCAGCGTCGGGATGGGAAATGGTGACAAGCGGTGTCCCTCAGGGGTCCATACTGGGACCAGTGTTGTTTAATAACTTCATTATTGATATTGACTTTGTTGGTATAACAGTGGCACTGAGGGCACCCTCAGCACATTTGCAGATGTCACCAAGCTGGGTGGCGCAGTTGACACGTCAGGGGGACAGGATGCCATCCAGAAGGACCTAGACAAGCTGGAGAAGTGGGCCCAGATGAACCTCATGAGGTTCAACAAGGCTAAGGGCAGGCTGCTGCACCTGAGCCAGGGGAACCAGCAGCATCAGCACAGGCTGGGGGAAGACCTGCTGCAGAGCAGCCCTGTGGAAAAAGACCAGGGGGTACTGGTGGATGAAAAAGTGGGCATGAGCCACCAGCATGCAGTGGCTGTTCAGGTGGCCAGCTGCATCCTGGGCTGCATTATATTTCTCCTAATTATTCCAATGTATTCTCCAAAGGGTCAGAGCAGATCCAGGTGCTGCAAAGAGTTCTGTACAAGTTAACAGACCTCTCTTACACAGCTGTCCTGCTCTGAGCTAAACCAGAACCAGTTCTCTGTTCAATGATTTTACTTTTCAGCTCAGTCTCTGCTGCTACAGCACCTTCTGAAGTTAACAGCACACTTCTACAGTCAGAGCTGCATGCTGAGGCTGTGGTGCTGTTTCTGTGGTGCACCAGCTTTGTCACCTTGCTGAGCTCTTGCTTGAGGAAACCCAGCTCCAGCTTCTAGGCAACCAGCTCCTCTTCACTCTGGCTGTCCTGGACTTGGCCTTGCTGCTCCTGCAGTCTCTTCTGGAGCGGACCTGGCTATAGCATAGAGTGAGACACCGAGTATAGCCTCCTGCTGTCCTGTGGGAAGGCTTGGGACACACTTGCCTCCTGCTTTGCTTTGCTCCGCTCCCAGGCCTTCCACAGCCTCCTCAGGTTGGAGAACTGTTCCTTCTGCTCCTCATAGGCTGCAATCTTCTGCTGCTCTTGGGCGAGCCCTGCCAGCAGGGTGATCATATCCTATGTGCAAGTCACGGCGCAGGAAGGGTGGTTGGCCCAGCCAAGGGCTACTCAGGTAAGGGCTCTGGCACCAGCTGCGAGCACAGGTGCCTGATGATGGGATGGTGTGTCCGGAGGGGCACATGGCCAGGGCTGGGGGACTCGTGCAGTCTGGTCTGTGACCATGGTGCCAGGCAGCAGTACATTGCCCAGCAGTGCCTGAATTGTCATTTCAGAAAAGCCAGGTCCTGCTGCTCCTGCTCCTCTGCTCACTGCTACAGCTGCAACAGCCATTCAGTTTCAGCCACAGCATCTGCACCATGGCCAGCATCTGTGCTGGCTCAAATTCCTGCTGTGCATTGTGAGTAGGAACCTCCCTGCACACATGCCCGTTTGGCCACTCTCTTGCTGCAGCAGGAAACACAACATGGAATGGGCCTTGCCCACTGTCCCAGACAACTCTCAGTCCCAGAGCATCTACATCTGAAAATGTCTATTCCAGCCCTTACTATCAGTCTTTACTTTTTCCATTTCTTCTGAGCCAACTCCTCTGATGGCAATGTACACAGCTGCTGCTATGAAAAAAACCCCTGCATTGCTCAAAGTTACCCTCTACAGTACGGTGAGACAGCTGTTTAACCAGACATCCTCCCAGCTGCTCAACTTCCCTGCCTGCAGGCAGCACGGAACAGCACCCTTGTTACACCAAAACCCAGCGCTGCATTACACAAGCTGTGAGAAGCGGCTCTTACCAGGCTTGACCAGCACACAGGATGACAAGACACAAGACAAGTGGAGCTTTCATTTATTGGCCTGAAATTACGAACAGGTTCACTTTGACTTCTGGCTCTGTGCCTGTGCTTTCAACACTTTCACAACGATCTTCTGCTCCTCAATAAGAAAAGCTCGCTTGATCCTGGGAAGGAAAAATTACAAGTTTAGGACATGGATCTGTTTCAGAACACGTGCAGAGGAGAGCACCTCAAATGATCAGAGGGCTGGACCACCTTCCGTACAAGAACAGGCTGTGCAAGCCCAAAGAAGTTGTGGCTGCCTCATCCCTGGAAGTGTTGAAGTCCAGATTGGCTAGGGCCCTGAGTAACCTGATCTAGTGAAAGTGTTTCTGCCTCTGCAAGGGGGTTGGGACTAGATGATCTTTAAGGTCCCTTCCAACCCTGGCCATTCTATGATTCTCTGCTTCATTGAAAACATGAAAGCAAGACAAAGTTACTACTCTTAGTTTTGCTGTCTCCAATGCAGTCTTAGTTCCACAAGGAACTTAGAAGGAAAGGGAAACAACCAGTGTTCTTGTCAGCATCAACAGATAGGGAGAACAGCACAGTGTGATGGAGCAGTCTGGGGAAGAAGGCCTAGAGTGCCTGTAAATTTAGGGTGAGTGGCTTGTAAGCAACCACATTAATATCCGATGGCCGAACGCCGGCAAAATTCCCACCTTCACTAACTTCCAAGGCCAAGAGCACATCCCCTCACTGACAAGCTACTTCAGCTGTTAATAAAGTCAACTAGTAGGGCCAGCTGTGGCCAATTCTCTTCCTTAGAGATATGAAAACATTATGTGAGCCCATTATGTGAGCTCTTGAACAAGAACAGCTCAGCTCTGAGGATTAAAGTTCTGTTGCACATAAACAGGGGAAACCCTGGCAGATCAAAACTCATGTCTGAATACCATCATTTCAGAGAATCACAGAGCATCTTTAGCTGGAAGAGACCCTGAAGATCATGAAGTTCAACCTTTCTGGAATAAGTGCAACAGTGCTCACAAACCAACAGTGCTTACATTGGAAAAGACCTTTAAGATTTGAGTCTTACCATGGCCTGTTGACCCTTTCAATGAAGTTTTTACTAATGACTGATCTAAACTTCCCCTGATGCAACTTGAGGCCAACAACTTCCTCTTGTCCTGTTACTTGTTACTTGTGATAAGAGACCAACCACCACCTTTCAACAACCTCCTTTCAGGTAGTTGCAGGCAGCCATAAGGTCTCCCTTCATCCTTTTCTTCACACTGAACAGGCCCACCTCCCTTAGCAGCTGCTCCTCCTAAGTTTTGATCTACAGACCCTTTGCTAACCCTGCAGCCATTCATTGTCCTGCTCCAGCATGGTTTGGAGATAAAAGCATGATTATAATCACACACATGTTCCAACTTCAAACACTAAAATGTCATTCCACATTCTATGATTCTATATACCAAGTCTACAGGGCTACTTTTGTGGTAGACAAACCTACCAAAGATGCTTGCACAGATGCACGAGAAAGTCTCAATTACAAGGAAGGATGTGAATGTTCTCTGGTTTAGGAAGTCTAAGGCACACTCGTGCATTAAAAACAACCCACAAAGAATTCAGAAAAGCGATTTCATCACAAAAATGTCACTAGGGATCCAGATCTGCAGCTCTAACAACCTGTCTTCATGGGCACTTAATGCAATTTAGCTTAGAACTCACACAAGCAAACCAAAGAAATGTTGTCAAGATTTGTACCATAGATTAAACAACTGGTATTAGACTACCGACTCTGAAGATCTGCTTTGATTCCCACACACAGAAATGACATACTTCTTGTAATACATGCTCTTCCTTAAGCTTGCCAAGGAAGTGCAGAATGTAGTTATTAAAACACAGAACTGAACTCAGTGAAGTCCAGCAAAGGCCATCTTAAAGCTTAACCACATAAAGATGATTAAAATGCATCCAATTTATTTGAATCTCAAAACACCACAAAGAATCACAGAATGCTAGGGATTGGAAAAGACCTCGAAAGATCATCTAGTCCAATCCCCCTGCCACAGCAGGATCACCTAAAACACGTTGCACAGGAACATGTCCAAGTAGGTTTTAAATGTCTCCAGAGAAGACTCCACAACCCTCCTGGGCAGCCTGTTCCAGTGCTCTGTCACCCTCACTGTGATTAAGTGCCTTCTCATATAGGTGCAGAACCTCCTATGTTCCAGCTTACACTCAATGACGAAGGTCAACGGATCTTACACTATTCCTATTCTTTTGTCTTGTGCAGTTACAACAGAAAAATCTTTACTCTGGGGGCTCAATATAAAATACAAGAACTCGAGAGTGCAGGCTACCTAGCACCAAAGCAACAGCACAGGAAGAAATCACAAAGAACGTACATTCTCTACAAAGAAGCTTCACATGCAGTAACTAGTTCAAATCCAAGGGACAAAATCACACAGCTCACTGCTAGTGTGCCCCACACTTACCATCCATGCCCATCTTCCTACACTCTGTCAGACAAGAGCCAAGGGTTTGGTCCACATCATGAGAACACACGGAGTCATAGAAACCTTGTACAAAGTTTTTACTTTTTTACTCTCAAAGTTGAGAGTAAAAGCAGCTTTCCATGAGCTTACCTGTCGCGGACACACTTAGCACACATGGAACCTCCATAGGCTCTGCTAACGTGCTTCTTTGTTTTGGACAGCCTCATAAGAACTTTAGGACGCACAGCACGAACCTACAGAAAGTAAAAAATCAGCAGCATGTCGCAAAAGTAATTCTGAGTAACACCTCTACCAAGAAAATTCACTTGGATAGTTCAAAACAGCAAAACACATGCTGTTACCACAGAATGGACCAGGCTGGAAATGAACCCCAAAACTTATCCAGTCCAAACCTTGCAGTGAGCACAGAACTATTCAAGATACAAACCAGTGACTGACATCACGGCTTGTTTTCTGTGCCATCTTTAGCCTTTCTAAGCTGCTCTTTTCATTGGACTGCAGAGGTTCACCACCAGATCCCTTCAAGGGTAGAACTGCCCAAAGATCATCAATACTCAGGCATTCCCATCACTGGTAAGGGCAATGGCTCTACACCAAGTTAACACAGTGGAGGAAAATACCAGGTTAAAAATATCCAATTTCTTCTTTTTTTCCCAAAATCAGAAGTCAAATTTGGCTAGAGGTCTGGGATTTTTTAAGCCTAGTATTGTCTAACTCACACTTTCAAAGCTGCTGTATGAATCACTTTGGTCTCGCTCTAAAAATTACATCTTGTAATACAAGAGGGTTAAAAAAACATTCATTTCTTTTTCTTCTAAAGGCAGAAGTCAAACCTGGCTAAAGGATTGGGATTTTTTTAAGGCTATTATTGTCCAACTCGCACCTTCCAAAGCTGCGGGAATCATCTTGGTCTGACTCTAAATATTACATCTTATAATACAAGAGGGTTCAGATATAAATAGCACCAAGAAGCATGGGCACTGTAAAAGCACTCACTTTAAGCTTTGAATGCTTATTGTACCAGTTAATTTGACTACATTTGGAGACTACGGTGAACAGAGTTGGTCCAAACAGAAAACAGGCACACTGTATTACTTGAAAAGGCTCTCTGTACTGAAAAGACAACACTGTAAAACAAAACAACTACAAATCTTACACCGGTAAGATTAATACTTACACCGCGAAGCCTTCCTGGGCATATACCACATGCCGACTTTGGTGCCTTCCCTACTTTCTTGGTGTAAAGGTAAACAATCCTGTTCCCGGGTGTTCGGGACCTAAATACAGCAGAACACCCAGTTAATTTAACAACTGAAAACTTGAGTGCCTTTAAAAAAAAATATTATGCTTTCTTAGAAGCCACGTTTTACTTACAGTCTGGTCTTGTTGGAAGCTGTGTTGTAGGACAACCTACGGCGGTAGGTCAGGCGCTGAACCATCTTGTACCCCTAAATCTGTTGAGAACAAAGTAGTGCCAGTGTGAGGCCTCAGTGCCCACTGTTCAGCCGGCTGTCAACCAACACCCCCAGATCCTTTCACGTCAAGCAGCTCTCCAGCCACTCTGCTCCAAGCCTGTACCCTTACAGGAGGTTCTTGTGACGGGGCCAGATAAGAATCGGCGGCTGCTGGCTCTGTTTGACCAATAACTACATTAAAGCGCATCGTTTTCAACAGCGGCCGCTCACTGCGGCCTGGGGAGGTCCGCGAAGGCCCAGTCAGCCCTCCGCGCAGCTCTGTCTCGCCCGCCGTCCCGCTGGCGGGTAGCAGCGTCCCGGGCTCCCTTCCTGCAACCATCTGGGACCCTCAGCCGCCACCACCCGCCCGCCAGGCTGCGGATGCAGCCGGATGGCCGACAACTACCCTCGGTTACCGCCGCCATACCTGGCGCCGCCGGACCAGGAAGAGGAAGTGGAAACACGAGAGGTCATGAATGGGAACGGGTCGCTCTTGACCCCGGAAGAAGTAGCGCCGCCGCCCGGGGGCTGCCGTACAACATGGCGTCGCCCGTATGGCCGTGTGGGCTCCGCCATGTTGTACGGCCGCGCCGGGAGCGACTGCTGCGGGGGGCACAAGAAAATAAGAATTCCTGCTCATTGGAACAGATTCTGCCCTTTTTCCATTGATCCCCTGCACACGCTCCATCCCCTGCCTCTATCTTTTTATACATTTCACATACTTTAAAACACATGGTTCCCTCTTTCCTCCTAAAGAAGGGTTTTGCTCGTTGCTGTGGCGGTTATGGAGTTGTAGGACCATTAATGTAACCTGCTTTTCTCAACTCGAGATGACTGCTTAGATCTAAATGATAATTTACAGCTCTTCACACACACTTTTCTATGTCAGACCAGATTCCACTTCTGCCAGATGTTTGTTTCAGTTCCCATCTCAGATGTGCAGGTCCCTGACCAGCTAAATGGCACGTCAGAAAGCAGAGCGGGCTTCTACTCACTGAAGTGGGTGGCTGGCTAGCAATTGGAAGGCCCATTTGTGGCTTCCCTAACAGATCCTGCTCCCACCTTGTTGCATGGCAAAGACCACGAGATTTTAAATGCCCCTTTTGCATTCTCTCTGCTCTTTAGCCTCTGCTGCTGGCAGTGGGATTTCTTTGTTGCACAAAGGCTATCTTGAGGCCACTGCTGTGGCTGATGCCTACTTGTACGGGCAAAATCTTTGTATAGTCTTAGGGGGAAGTTGCCATTAGCAAGGAGCACAGGATTGATCTGCAAGCCCTGAAATGCACTTTTGCTCCTCTGACCTGAGACAGTTTAGTGGTTTGGGGTTGTAGGATGGATGGTTGGATTTGATGATCTTGAAGGTCTTTTCCAACCTTGATGATTCTATGATTCTATGTGCTACAGTGATGACCAGGGACACAAAGATTCAATATGTGGGATGGCACTGTCATCCTTAGCAGCTTCTGCTTTGCTTCTGGAGAGGAGCAGGCTCTCAGAAAGCTTTGATGTGTGCTCCTGGCCTTATTTACAGGTTTGTAACTCACAGTTCATTGTACTGCATCCTCCCTGTTTTCTATCTGCAATGATTATTTTGGTTAATTATTGACTCTTTTTAAGTGCAAATTATGGACATCAGAATTTTTCTAATTCATGAGAGGAGAGAAAATATGTATGAACTAGATTTTAGAGTACATTTGAAACAGGAGCTTATTTCAGAGGACAAGTAGATTTCAGAGCAATTAGAGTACTTAATATGAACTTTCTAGACCCAGAACCCTGAGGGGAATAAGAAAGCCAATTAAATTAGATTAAATAATCATGCCTGAATATAAAAGTGTAACAGAATCCAATTGTTCAAGAGCAACACTATTAAATTATGACGGAATAGTTGTATTTTAGAGGTTCTGTGTGCAACAGGTAACTATTTTATTATTGAAAGATGTATTTATATATTAATTTTCCTCTTACCTAGTTTGGATTCTAAGGTCAATTGGTGTAAATTTTAGGGAGTGTCAATCAAATTGCAGCAGTTCACTTCCGCTGAAACGCTGGCCTAGCATTTCAGATATTTTCAGTTTATTTTGTAAGAGGAACGGGGCAACCAAACAGCTCACCAGAGCATCTAGAAACGTTACCTTCATGACAGCTGGTTGAACACTGTCTACTGTGGGAAGAAGATTTGAAGCAGAAGGTTCCAGCTCACACCCATTGCCCCGTGTCCTATCACTAGATGACACTGAGAAGACCCTGGCTCCAGATCTTGGTATGTTGACCATCATTGCTTTCCTTTCCACACGGTCCTCTCCACACTTGTCTGTCTTTTGGAAGTCCCTATCTGTGTGCACAGCCATTTGCCTGGTTGCATGGGATATTTCAGCAGAGTAAGAGCAGCAGAGCCCAAATGATTAAGGCTCAGTAAGCCCATCTGAAAACATTCCCCTTTACATTCTTCTCCCTCCTGTCCTACTTATGGGATGCAACAGAAGAACTCTGCTGCTCCATCAGCCTCTCTTCACAGATTCTTCTAGGGCTTTCCTACACCACAAGCCTCAATTCATTCATATTTGTTCGTTATTCTACCGACCTAGACCGGCAAATTCTAATAGGCCTGGGAAGGCAAGGGAGCCTGTGTGCAAGCACACGCTGGGTGCTGCAGAGAGGAAAACAAAGTGAAAGCCGAGGGGTGCACGGCCCCGTCAAGCCGCAGCCACAGGACCATTGCTGTGAGCAGTGACTTTTAGACATTTAGAAATGTCTCACTGAAACTGGAATCCAAACTCTAGTGCTCCTTAGACACAGCCAGCAGGATTAGGTCTGTAAATTAGAAAGTAAAAAAACCTTGGAGAAGCATTAGCAACACACAAAGGGCAGAACGAGGAGGTCCTGTGGTCCATTGTCTCTCCAGAGCTGTGTTTTGATTCATAAAATTCCCACTCCCTTTCCTTGTTAACTGTGTGGCACGTGTCACAATCTGATGATATTAATTTCTATCAGCATAACCTCCCACAACATGGGCCCGTGCAAATGATGTTACGAGAAACTGTAGTTCATTTCCATTTCAGTGGAGCTTGTTAAACAAGCAAAATTTATTTGTAGCAAAGGGAAAAACAATTTAGTGAAATGCACTCCTAGCACAGGAAGTACACAGCATCGTATTTGGGTTGAAACTTTTTCTGTCAGAAATGTCATAACCCCGTAAGAAAGAGAATTAAAATCCCGTTATTTTAATTTACATCTAGCCACGAGATAAGTAAAGTTATCATTGAAATTCTAATTAAATAGGATGATTGACTAAGGTAGGACATCAAAGAAGAGAAGTGAATATGATAAGTCAAAGTCTTATTAATTAGTCCGCGTGGAAAAAAAATTCCAGGGACGTCAAGCTGAGGCTGCTGCAAGGAGAAAAAAAGCAGACAAGAAAATGTGTGTTTCTTTGAAGTTAGGAACTGAGATAGTGATGGAGGTAATTGTGTCTGACTGGATCCAGTAATGAAGAGCCGTAAATCAGACCTAGGAATCGGAGGAAAGATTCTAGTAACGAATGTGGCTGCCCCCCTGCTGCGAAGAAACAGAATGCAGAGCTGACTAATTGACCCAGTCTATCTCCCAGTAGCTCTCTGTTATTATTTATTAATTTTTAATTTCTGAATTATTTACGTTCTGGGAAATTATTTTTGACAGCCTGTTAGGCGTGCCAAAGTTAATGGAGGATGAAAGGACTGCTACTAGAATTAGCAGGGATGTAGTCACAGGCTACTGAATGTAATGATTTTGGAAGGGAAAATTGATTTCACACAGTGTGTCACTTTATACTACTTTAGGGATATACCAGCTATTTGATTAATTGAGGAATAACCAACTCAAAGTATATTTGAAGTGTAAATGAATCACAGTGCTCAGCTGTTTATTTTTGCTCTTTTCTGATGAGAACACTGAGTTTGCTTAAAGTTGCTGATTAAAACCAATACAGGTGAGGCACACGCTCACACCTGCTCACTTTCTCCTGCCTTAGCAAAAAAACCCCATTCACCATCTGGAGGAGACACGCAGTCCTCCATCTCACTTGGGATGGAGTTCTTCCTTCCCACACAACGCCTCATTAAATAGGCTGTGCGCGCGCTCCCCTTCCTCCCACAGACAGCATTTAAGACAGAGCGGGGTACCCAGCCTGCGAGCAGCACGTGCAGCTGACATGTAAGTTCTGTGTGGTGGCAGCTCATGGCTGCTTTTCATCCTGTCCCTGAGGTGCAGTAGGGCTCTCTGGCCTATGGGATCTCCTGTGTTGGTCCTCCTGGTGCAGTGGTGTTTTGGTGGTTCAGCCATCTACAGGGCAGAGCGATGGAAAAATAAAGGGGCTCTGTGCAGCTTCTTCCAGGCTCTGAAAACTATTTCAGTGTCATAGAATCATTGAGGTTAGAAAGACCTTTAAGGTCATCAAGTCCAACACCTCTCTCAACAGCAGTGCAGGCAATCAGAGAGATGAGAGCAAGCACTCAGCCAAAGACTTATGCTTACCCCTGTGAACATGTCCTTCCTCTGATGGAGCAACTCGGGACTTCTCGAGGCATTGGGCAGCCTTTCATCATATGCAAGCTAAATCCTCTGTGCTGCTCTGGCTGTCCATACATCAAGGACACAGAGACCATCTCTTCACCAGCAGTGTGCATGATGCTATAAGCACCTCACATCTCTAGAAAGACTCAGTCCAGGACTGTCTCCAGAGCTGCTTGGGATCATCACTCTGCTGCTCCATTCCACAACAGCAGCCATCTAAGGCAGGAGGAGTACGGCCACATTTCTCCTGTTGTACAGGAAGAATTTGCTTCCTGGCATCCTGTGCTCAAGAGTCCAAGGGGCAAAGCACCCTCGCTGACGCAACTTTATTTGGCAGACTTGGGTAAATCACTTAATTAAGGGCAGTGTAATCAGCCTTGCGAGTGCTGATGGTGGTTGCTTGTGATGTTGGGCATTTGTAATGTAGCATCAGCATGACCTTCCACACACCTTGACAATCTAGTTGCTAGCCCTAACTGTTCTAAGCCCCGAGTTTGCCATGATGGAAATAAGGCTAATTAATGTTAGCTTTTAATAAAATTCCTGAGGGTTCCGTACAGAGGATTTGTGCACCATTCTTTGCAAAATTTTGGGAGAGCTGTGATGAGTAGCTACTCCTTTAGCAGAGCTGCTTACCACAAGAAACAGCTCAAAGGTGTCTGCCATAAATTGACACAGATCCCGTTAAAAGGTGACGAAGGTGTAGGTTAGACTCCGTTTTGAGCCCAATAAACAAGAAAACTCCTTGGAATTGACTGGGACCAGACTGTTGGGTGAGATATTAAGTGTTGAAGGGAGGTGGTGTTTTGGACGTTTTGCTGTTGCGTTGTCTTTTAAAATGGGAAGGGCTACCTACCGTGGCAAATATTGACCATACAGGGGTGAGGGTGGAGGTAAAGAATTGTGAAAGGACAGTCATCATCCCCAGCATACCTTTGAAAAATATATCATGATTTAAAGATGCATGAAGAGGTACAGGAAGGTTTTGCTGCTTAGGCTCTCTAAGGGGTTTATCATTCATTTAAACATCTCCCTAGGTTATTTTTTGGAGCTCTTCAGGAGCACTAGGAACATTTCTTTGTGATGTTTCACTGATGGGAATATAGGGGTGTCATCGTTTGAGATTTGAGGTTTCTTGGCCTGAGGCTTTGGGAAGTTGCTATGGTAACTTGAGAAAAAGCTCAAATGTTTGGTTTGGAGCTGCCAGTTTCACATTTCTGACTCCTCCTTCTTGACTTCACTTTCATTCTGTTGTTTGAAGAGAGACACACATCATTGCACTAGGCACAACAGCCACCTAGACCTGGGAACATGGTGAATGAAGAGAGTGGCACCTCAAGGATCAGCAGAAGGAAGTTCTCGTCCATGTCCATTGTTTGCTGAAACGCAGACGGATCTGTTGTTTGTGCCCACAGGAATAGGCACACTGGAAGTGGAGGACTGGCTTGGAAGCACATGGAACACAGAACTGGGCTTTAAAATGCATGCCACCACTGAGGGACCTGTGCAGGGACTGAATGGGCTCCACGTTTCCGCAAAGAGCAGGAACAGCTGGAAGTCTCTTCCCTTTGCAGGGTTCAAGACAGCAGCTCTCTACTCAGCATATGAAGACTGAACAAGACCCTGAAGCCAAATCACCCCTTTTTTTGGGTCTTCCAAATCTGTGAGCGATCTCCAGTTTTATTCTGTGATCACCAGTAACACTTTCTAAAGAGCAAATCTGTCTATGCTGATGAAACAAGCAAATACAATCTTTTTCAAGATTGGGCTTTTTGTCTGTAGTAAAGTCGTGTAACTGAAACTGCACTCACTACCAGGGCATGTGTCCTGCTGAGGGATGTGGGGCTGTTTAGCCTGGAAGAGAGTAGACTGAGGGTAGACCTTACTGCTGTCTACAACTGATTGAAGGGAGGTTGTAGAGAGGCAGGAACTGGTCTGTTCTCCCTAGTGGCCAGCGACAGGTTGAGGGGAAATGGCCTTAAGCTGTGCCAGGGGATGTTCAGATCGGATGTCAGGAGGAGTTTCTTTCCTGAAAGGGTTGTCAGGCACTGGAACAGCCCGCCTAGGGCAGGGGTAGGGGGGTTGAGCTGTCATCCCTGGAGATGTTTGAGAAGAGCAGATATTGCATTAGGGGATGGAGTTTAGTGGCGCTGATAGGGCTAGGAAAAGACTTTATGATCTTGAAGGTCTTTTCCAGCTAAAACTGTTCTATGGTCGTCTATGGACTAGATGATCTTTCGAGGTCCCTTCCAATCCCTAATGATTTTATGATTCTATGAAGATTTCAGTTTCCCAACAGCAGAATCAAGCACCTTGAATTTCATAAGAAAATGTTTTACATACTTAGGTGGCAGCTTAAGAAGCGCTGAGCCAGACCTTCAGATGGCAGAGAACAATTAAGTGACTTATGTTACTTGAAGGTCAGCCTTAGAGATTTAAAATGGTCAATGGAAATCCAAATACCAGCTATAGCACCTGTAGAAATTAGCCCCCAAATATTGCATTTAACAAACACCACTAAGTGTTTGGATGAAGATGATTTTGTGTGCTTTGCAGTTCCACACTGCGACGAATCCATCACTGAGCTGGCTTCTCCTATTTCAATATTAAAACAAAAGGGGTGTGCTTGCACTGCAGCACCAGGGGAATTCGGCTCAGAAGTCCAATTAACAACAACTAATTCCCCATACTGCCTATTTACCCCTAAGAGCTGGCTAGATGTAATAAGTCATGCATTTTGCATTTAAGCTTTTAATGCCCAGAGGATAACAAAAATCTATCCTGATCACTTTTTATTTTCATCACAGGAAGAGAGAAGAAAGCATCCCCCCACTTCCCTCTCCAGTTAAGTTATCCATATCTCAGTGCTCTGCCTGGGTGCTCTACCTTCTCCCTGTGCCTCACTAATCCTCCATCAATGCCTGGCTTCTTCCAGAAGACAGGAAGGTGACAATCCCTATGGGTATGTTTTATGTACAGATAAGTACATCTCAAAGCATTGTAGAGTTATTCACCTGCAAACAACAATCTACTGCTCATCCACTGGACCAAGTTTCCTGCCCTTTAGGTGGTCACACGCAGTGGTTTTCACTACAAAAGCTGTCGAGGCAGTACCCTGTGAATGTATTTTACAAGTTGGAACAGTAACGTACTGTAAATGCTAATAAACTATAGAATGTAATAATATGTTTAATTATCTAATAATTAGGTGTCAGAAAAAAGTTCTTAACAATGAGAGTGGTGAAACACTGGAACAGTTGCCCAAAGAGGTGGCAGAAGCTCCATCCCTGGAGATATGCAAGGTCAGGCTTGATGGGGCTCTGAGAAACATGATCTAGTTACAGAAGTGACTTGGTCTATGGGATCCTGCTGTGGCAGGGGGATTGGACTGGATGATCTTTTGAGGTCCCTTCCAATCCCAAATGGTGCTATGATTCTAAGTCTCTGCTCACTGCAGGGGGGTTGGACCAGATGACCTTTAAATGTCCCTTCCAGCCCAATACATTACAGAATTGCAGAATTATTGAGTCTGGAAAAGACTTCTAAGATCATCAAGTCCGTTCTATGCTTCTATGATAATGGACCTCAGTCAAAGGGATTTCAGAAGAAAAAGAAAGTGGTTTGAGAAGAAAACAAGGGAGATATTAAAATGTAAATCCTGTCACACAGCTCGATAGCAACACAAAATGTGGTGCTGCACTGGCAGAGATGCCTTGGTCAGAGTTAAGCAGCTACAGAGCACCAGGTTATTGGACAGAAGACTGCCGACAAAATCTTTCTGCAGCACTCTAGTACTTTGCTGTGCGTGGCAAAAACCCCAGAAGATGTTATTTTTTCATGAAGCTGGGATGGGCTTGGCTTATGCCTGGGATCAGACTGGCTGCTCCTTATGGGGCTTTCTGAGTTGTATATTGGCAGATTCAAGGCCAAACTTCCTGAGAAGCTCACAGCCAGCTCTCCAAGCACTTAGCTGCCAAGCACAAGCCAGGCTGCTCGCAGGGCCAGGAGCTGGAGCAACTGAATGGGAACTGAGAGCTATGAACAACCCTCTTAGCAGACATCCCCGAGACAGCTCAATGCAGTATTTCTGACAGAGCCAGCCGTGAATTTCAGTACCTGTCTGTATGCAGATGGCTGGTGTGCTCCTCTGGACTTGTGAAGAAAAGCGTTGGCTGCCTCTTTCTAAAGAAGATTTTTAGATTGCTCTGCACCCTTCTCTCTGGGAACAGCAAAAACAGCAAAAGTCTGAGAGGCTGCTCCCAAAACAGGAGAAGCAACATGATGCCCACATTGGTGTAATG
This sequence comes from Rhinopomastus cyanomelas, assembly GCA_013400115.1. Classification (NCBI taxonomy): domain Eukaryota; kingdom Metazoa; phylum Chordata; class Aves; order Bucerotiformes; family Rhinopomastidae; genus Rhinopomastus; species Rhinopomastus cyanomelas. The sequence goes on along the minus strand of VXBP01010621.1, from coordinate 1,367,589 downwards.
TTTAAGACCTGCCTGGATGTGTTTCTGTACGACTTGGTCTAGGTGATCCTGCTGTTGCAGGGGGATTGGACTAGATGATCTTTCGAGGTCCCTTCCAATCTCTAATATTCTGTGATTCTGTGATAGACCAGGATGTTCAAAGCCCCATCCCACCTGGTCTTGAACAAATCCCATGACAGTGCATTCACAACTTCCTTGGGCAACCTGTTCCAGTGTCTCACTGTGTCATGGAACAAGAAGGATGAAATCAGGCTGTGCTACTCTACTGGAGATGGTAGAGTGTGGAAGAGCATTGGAGCACAAATTGAAAACTACTTGTTAACAGGGTTAATTTGTTCTCCTTCCACAGTGTAAAATGGCTTCAAACACTTCTAAACTAGGTCATTTGACTGCTCGAGAAATACATGGTGCTAGGCAGCTGTCTTTTGCAACAAGTTTATTGGAGAGTTTGATTGCATCCCAAAAGCATGCTAGATATTTCTGACCATATCAAAGAAAACTCAACGGTGTTATCAAGGCACACTAATGAGGTGGTTTGTTTAATTGAAATACTTTAAGTTTCCATGTAGTACAGCATGAAAAAATCATTATTTTCATTAGATGAACTACTCGTTAGCTGGAAACCTAAGTTACAAAATATCTCAGTGTGAGATAATAAAAACATTGTAAAATGCATTAAATCCAGGTTATTAAAGGGAATTTCTGTTTAAAACATACAGCCATGTGATTTGAGCATAGCTCCTAGTACCAGGAGCCAGGTTTGGCTCTTTATCAAATACAGCCCAAGCTGAAGGACCTCCTCATCGCAGTCACTCACAGAACTCCCAGCCATTATAACCCAGACAAAGAACTTGATTCTGTGGTAATGGTTTGGCATGCAGCGGCTGGAAGTTCTGAGACTCACCTAAAGGACCCAGTTTTGCCCTGCTGTCTTTGATTCAATTCATCACTGCTCTGGCATCACTAACAGCAAGTCAGCCAGAACCTTACAGCTTGTATTTTTAGAGGCAAATGTTTGCCTAGAGGTGTAAGACTCTGAGAACGTATGAGTGTTATGCAAGAACATGCATCGTGTCTGGATGTCTCCTGTGTCTTCAGTGTAAAGCAGTTTAAGAACTGTACTGATCTCCTCAAGAGGTTGCAGTTTAGATCCACGATGAGTTTGGGTGGAAATGGAAAATGGCTGAAATGGAGCTCTGGAGCTCATCCAGTCCAACCCTTCTCTCAGAGCAGGGTGAGATGGAGCAATTTGCTCGGGACTCTATTGAGTAGAGCTTTGAACATCTGCAGGATGGTGTCTTCACAGCCTTTCTGAGGAATCTCTACCAATGTTTGGCTACCTTCACAGTAAATAAATTTTATCTTACATTTAAATTGAGTTCCCTGTCTTTCAGTATTTTCTGTGTGCCTGCCTCTGGGTTCTTTACACCCTCTTGCTCTGTACTGATACAGATTGACAAGACTCCCCTTGAGCCTTCTCTTCTTGAGCTTAAAGGATCTCAGACTCTTGATCTGCATCAGCTCTTCTTGGCAGTAGTATTCAAACATTAATCCCAGGTCAGGTTCATCTAAACTAAAGGGTAATGTGAAATCCTACTGCAACTATTGCTTTATGTAAGTTCACAACTGGGCCAAGTTTGATCCTTCTTCACTCCACACACACCCTCTGCCATCATCTTTCTATGTCTTAGACTCGGGAGGGTATTTTGTCCTTGGTTTTCATATCAATGATTTCTTCCTAACCTACATACATCAAGGCATCTTCTACCACATCCGACTTGTGCTTTCCCTCTGTCTCCCGCCTTGCTGAAGGATTAGTCCACCAGCACTGTGAAGGTGTCCTCACAACATTACTCTGTCGCTAATCTAGCCAGCACAGGTCATCGTGGTTATGCAGAAAGAGCCCCAAGGTTTAGCAGCCACATATTAATTCCTGAGGAGTCCTGGGCATGCATTTAGGTTGCCTCTACATGTTGGCATCCAGCGATCTTGACACATCTTCACAGCTGTCCCTCTCCCTGTCAGCTAGTGTCAAGTCAGTGACACCAAGAACACATGGCCATGGGAGGAGATCCAACAGGACTGCTGAAAGGTCCCCTCAAAGCAGCAAGCCAGCCAGCGATTCAGGAGAGCTCACCGATTGCAGATGGTGCACTAATCTCACAACTGGCAAAGTTTGGAGGCCAGGCAATATTTGTGGGGAGATAAGCCTACATTAAAGGCTGCCAGTGTGACAGCAAAGAGGGCCAATATTGAGGCTTGCCCAGGAGTGGGCATGCTGCCCCCACAGAGCCACCTGCTGAGGTCATTCATGCCAGAAATGAAAGTAATCCTGGTAAGGATGCCTGGGGCAGTCAAGACCTTCATCAGAAACAAAACAGAAATGCCAAAACCTAAGCCAGGGCCACCTTCATACGCTTGGCAAGAGCCCCCGTGCAGTCAGCCCACAGACTGAACTCCAGAGGCTGGAGGCAAGGGATGGGAGCTCCACCCTGTGCTCCTTCCTCTTCCCTCAGTTATGAAAACACTCTTCTTCTTTCACAGAGACAGAGTTGTACATCCTTGACTTATCTCTGGCTCCTCCCATTTGGTGTGTGTTTTGTTAAAGACTTTTAGAAGCCTTTGCTTTTCTTTTTTTTCCTGCTGGGGCCAAGAGGGAGACAGCTTGCAGATTAGTCCTACTGTTAGCTCTCTTTAATAGGGCTTTTCTTCTCCCATTTAAGTAGAATAAAGAAGCTTCATTTGTTAGTTTAAAAAAAAAATCAAGACTTTTAATTCTTGATCATTGCTCCCAAGAGAACCCAGTTGGAGTTCTCTCATCAGCAGTGATCAAGTCTGAACTTGTTTTTGTTTGCTATTCACTTTCATTTGCTTTCATCACTCCCGAACACTAACAGGCTTCCAGCCCTGCCGAAGCAGAGGAAGGAGCTTTGGAAGGAGCTTTATATTGCTCTGAAGTCCCCGTAGCCGTGGAAGACTGCTACGTATCACTTAGCTCTGTGCTCTCCCTTCCATAGAACCTGCATTTATGCTGAATTAAAATTAACCTGCTGATTACTTTAATCATAGTAATACATAGTCCACGTGGGTGTTTCTCCTTTCAAATTATTGACTTGCTGGAGAGTGACTGTCAGTCACTTTCTCTGATTTCAGACCTGAGAGAGATTTTACCTCAGACCAGTGTAAAAATCCCTGATTTTCAAATCCTCCCTGAACACTGAACTGCTGCAGATCACCATCTGGATCCCCTGCTAAAAGGACACCCGTGGAATAATAAATAATAAACTTGCTTTGATTTGTTTTTCTTAAGAGGACCCACGGATGGAATTTAAAAGGGAGCAGTTCTCCAGTTAGTACAGACTCCGTCCAGGCCTCTTCTCTGGCTGCTTGTGCCTACCATCCTCTAAGCGAGGAGATGCCAGGATGTGTTTTTTATGGGAAAAAACATCCCCAGATTTGCTCTGTGAGGGCTCCTTGAGGGTGAGCGGTACCCAAGCTGTTAGCCCTTGCACAGGGAGAAAGCTGTTGTGATGAACTGAGCCAGTATAAGCCACTGTTGGACCATTCCCAGCAAAAGCAACACAAAACCAATCTACTGGCTATAATTTTTATTCTTCAGAGGCTTTGAAATTTTCTGTATGGGCCAAACCCCAGTTTTTAGAGAAGAGTAAGACAGTGAGACCCTCAAGATCCTGAACTAGTCCTTCTGCTCAGCCTCTGCTACCTTACAACTTGGTTTCTGTGCTCATCTGTTTCATCTAGGTTTCTCTTTGGTGTTTCACGGTTCACATGCCTGAAAGAAAGTCATCAGCATCAGCTTTGGAGACATTAGAATCACAGAATCACTAAGGTGGGAAGAGACCTCCATGATCATCCAGTCCGACCATCAACCCAATGCCACCATGGCCACTAAATTGTGTTTCCAAGTGCCACATCTACATGTGTTTTTGAACAGCTGCAGGGATGACATTAAAGATGTTTACCTGGTAGAAACGGTAGCAAAGACACGTTGCACACGCTCCTTGTCCTTTCAGCAACAGCAAAGCTAGTGCCAAATTACTTTGTGCTGCCATGTTGGTGACTTGTTTTTGCTTGTAGGAGACTGAGGGGTGACCTCATTAATGTCTATATATATGTGAAGGGTGGGTGTCAGGAGGATGGAGCCAGGCTCTGCTCAGTGTCATCTAGTGATAGGATGAGGGGCAGTGGGTGTCAGCTGGAACAGAGGAGGTTTCGTATACATATGAGAAGGTGAGGGTGACAGAGCACTGGAAGGGGCTGCCCAGGGGAGTTGTGGAGTCTCCTTCTCTGGAGATGTTTAAAACCCACCTGGATGTGTTCCTGTGTGACTTGATCTAGGGTATCTTGCTGTGGCAGGGGGATTGGACTAAATGATCTTTCAAGGTCCCTTCCAATCCCTAATGATTCTATGATTTTATTGTTCTATGAGTGTGAAGCTGTGGAGGCTCCCTCCCTGGAAGTATTCAAGAGCAGGTTGAATGGGGCTCTGGGCAACCTGGTCTAGTGACAGGTATCTCTGCCAGTGGCAGGGGATGATGGAACTTGATGATCTCCGAGGTCCCTTCCAGCCTAAGCCTTTCTATAATTCTGTGACTGATTCTTTCAACCCCAGGTGGCAGAGAGGAGACACTCTGCTGAAGACTCAAAGGCAGGAGTGTACTCATCAGGTAGTCTTTCACCAAAAACAGACACAATGCTCCTTCTAGGGAGGAGCAGTACGTGGCTCCACCTCAGTCTCCCTGATACCACTCAAAGATTTTCACTGTAGATTGCCATGCTAAGATTTTCAGCACTCGAGGTTTGCACCAGCTTGTTGCTTCTCCTTGGAAGGCTGGACTGTGGGCAGAGAGCTCTCTGCACCTCGCCAGTGCATGGGAACAGCTGCAATTCACAGAATAATCATGGATGGAAAGGACCTCTTAGATCACTGAGTCCAAGCAGACCCACAACAACAAAAAAAACAAATGGCTGATTGATTGACAAACACAAACTTACCCCCTCAATGCCTGCCCCTGGAGCAGGGCATGAAGCACCATGTCCGTGTCTTTCCTAACTACCTGTAGGGATGGCAACTCAACCACCTCCCTGGGAAGACCCTTCCAGTGCCTCACCACTCTTTCTGTGAAGACTGTCTTACTAATATCCAATGCAAACGTCCCCTGCCCCAACTCCAGACCATTTCCCCTGGTCTTGTCACTAGTTATTAAGGAGAAGAGGCCAACACTCACCTCTCTACAACCTCCTTTCAGGTAGCTGTGGAGGACAATGAGGTCTCCCCTCAGCCTCCTCTTCTCCAAACTAAACCTGCTCAGCTCCCTCAGCCTTTTCTCACACAACTTGTTCTCTACAGCCCTCACAAGTAAAACACAGAAATGCTTTTTTACCTCAAGGAGTTTCCAATTAATGTGCAGATAGAAGCCACCAAGATGGGTGGGAGGCAGGGAATCCTCACTGGGGAGAGGATGGACTATTGCTTTTATGGAATGTCATGAGCTCTAGAGTGCTTTGGCAAACAATAGCCTTGTAAACAGTTGTAAAGCCTTTAGAGAGCTACAGATGAGAAGTGGTAGAAAAGCACAGGATTTGAGAGTCTGTCTTCTCTTAGCATCACTAAAATCTCTCTTTCTATTCCTCTACAACTTTCTAGAACTGTTGTGTTTGGTGGAATGATGTTATGAAGGAGGTTTTGAAGTCAAGAGGCAAATTGTCTTCAAAGTTCTTTTTTTATTTAAAAGTTATTTATCTAAATGTGTTGTCATTCTAATTTCCAAGAACTACTAGAATGGCTAATTGCTTTTTCATCCATTGAAATTTGCGTTGATGAGGTCAGGGGGACAGTAAAGGGCCTTCTACTCTACCCTGCTGAGACCACATCTGGAATATTGTGGCCAGTTCTGAGTCCCTCAGTAAAAAAAGAACAGGGAACTGCTTGACTCCAGCACAGAGCCACAAGGATGTCGAAGGGAGTGGAGCATCTCCGTGATGAGGAAAGGCTGAGGGAGCTGGATCCCTTCACCTTGGAGAAAAGGAGACTGAGGGATGACCCCACTGATGTTTATAAATATGAACAGGGCAGGTGTCAGAAGGATGGAGCCAGGCTCTGCTCAGTGGCAACTCAGGGGTAAAGGGTGTCAGCTGGAACACAGGAGGTTCTGCATAAATATGAGAAGAAACTTTCTTCACAGTGAGGGTGACAGAGCACTGGAAAAGGCTGCCCACGAAGGCTGAGGAGTCTCCTTCTCCAGAGACATTTAAACCCCACCTGGCCATGTCCTGGGGGATCCTGCTGTGGCAGGCGGTTTGCTGTAATGCATGGAACCTGCCAGTATTGCATACAGTAAATGTGTCAAAAGGCAGATGAAAACACATCCTAAAACTGAACATATGGTCTAAAAAAGATCATGATTTCCATAGGGAGCAAACTCGAAGTGGGGTTATATTGTGTTGTGTAGATTTTCTTCTGCAGATGGATCCATCCTCAATAGAGGGCAGTAGAGGATGAAAATGAAACCATCTATTTGCTGTGTTCAGATCAATCCTCTTGGTATTCTTTTAACTGGCTTTAAAATACTCTTTTATCTTGAAAAAGGAGGAAATAAGAGTGTTGGGCCATCTGGGATGCACAGTGCCAACCCCCAGATGTTAACAGTCTTCTGTACCGTTGACTTGATTAATGCGACATCAAGTTGTGCTGGGTGGGTGGGAGGGAGAGTGAAAGCTTGGGAAGAAGGCAGGTCAGGGTTTTCCTGAAAGGGGAAAGTCACTACTCCTATGGCTACACGAGGGAAAAATCCCAGCCTTGCTCCACTCTGTGAGCTCATAAATGGTGCTGGGAAAGAGGTCTAAATTCTCTCAATGAAATGGAATGAAAAGGTCGTAACTTCCCTCTGAACGCGTCAGTACAATTATTCTGCTGGGAGCAGCCGCATTCAGCTACCAAGACATTTTCCTTATAGCTGGTGCATTGCTGGCTTCAGCCCCAGCTGGGCACTGGGAGGAGATGGCACTGCCTCTTGCATGCAGCTGGTACTCGTTGCCTTTGGCCTTGGCAGGGTGACTGCTCTGCTCAGGACAAGGAGATCAAGGTGTTCAGACAGGGCTGGGAAAGGAAGCTGAAGCTTGACTGAGGAAAGAGCTGAGATGTCTCAAGGATGTGGGGCACAGCCAAGGTGGAATAAAATGAGGGCAAGGCATCCGAAGGTCTAGACCTAAACACCACACTAGAGACCCTGCCTTTTGTTTAAATCCCCAAGCACCTCTGTGAGGCAGCCTTGGCACAAATTAGGCTCTCTTGAGTGAAAGGCTAGACCTGTATATAGGCTTGGTTTCTTTATGATGTAGAGAAGGCTCTGAGGGGACCTTATAGCAACCTTTCCATATCTGAATGGGACCTATAAAAAGGCTGGGGAAGGTTGTTCACAAGGACATGGTAAGATAGGGCGAGGGGTCATGGTTTGAAGCTAGAAAAGGTTAGATTTAGGTTGGATATTAGGAAGGAGTTGTTCTGGTTTGCCTTTGCTATAACACCCTACATACCAAGCTTACCTGGGCTGCACTTACAAAAGAAAAAAGATCTTTAAACGTACTGTACTTCCCTAAATAGCTCACTCTTCTGTAAATGCTGGTATCAAGATGCCCAGAAGGTTCATTAGAGAGAGAAGCAAGGCACTGCTGTTTTCCCACTCCCCGGTGGCTGAGCTCCTCTGCCTTGTAGCTAACCTGCTGCAGCAGCTCTGTTCAAAGCTGAACAACTCCCACTGGTGATGCTGGTACTCTTGGGTCCCAGTGTTGAGAGCTGCCTTCTGCACACGCATCAGCACAGGCAGCTCAACAGCGTATTTTCCCAGGAGGTGCTAAGACTGGTTGGGACAGTAAATAATTAGCTTTTCTGCCTTTGGCTATAGAAATGATGATGAATTTTTAAGCAGTGAGAGTGACTGAAGCCATTTCTGTTTGCTTTCTTTTAGCTGTGTTGCAAAGTTTAGCTTCAAGAAGGAAAATACCCTCAGAGGAGGTTGACAGACAGGTGGGAAAGCACAAAGATGCCAAGAGATCAGAGGTAAGGCGGCGAGTGTTAAAAGCTGGAGGAGAGGGTCTTGATAAAAGGGGATGGCTTTCACAACAAAGGAATTATCTTTCTTGTTCAGGCCTTCCTTCATCTGATAACAGGCTATTCCCTGAGAAAGTTGGCTCCTGGGAAGTTAGTTTCAAGCAGGAATCAAACATGAAAGTTCATTTTTTGGCAGAAGTTTCTTTCTCGTTAATTTATTTATTTTTGTAAATTTATCCCAGGTTGGGGGTTTTTTGTTTCATTAACAGGATGCTGAATGATACTGCGGAGAGGAGCTGTCTGTATTGAGATACAGACAGGATTAAATCTCAGAAGCATACTACCTCCCCCGTGGCGTGTTCAAAGATGCCTGGCTATGCCTCCCCTGCTGACAGCAGCTTTGCCTCCAGGATTCTTGTCCTCTCTGGCAGACTTGCAGCAAGGGGACCCCTGATGCCCTGTGATGTTGGCTCTCAATCAACCTACTTGGCACAGTAATAAACCTGGAGGTACTTCGGGTTTGGCACACGATGCCCCCTATTTATTAACGTCATGTATCGCCATGCAAACTGAAATCAATATTGATAATAACAAATGCACCCACAAATAATTATAAATGATTTATCATTGCCTGGAAAATGCTTCTAAGGTAAAAACCTGGGAGGATGTTTTCTGAAGGCTCCCCTGTTTACCTCCTCCATTGCCTAAATGTGTTAGCCTTGCCATCTTCTAGAGCTTTTCAAATCCTTACTAAAACATCCCAGTTTATCAGCTGCTTCTCCACTTCCTCCTTGGCTGACTATCTGGCTGGGCCAGACTCACCCTTCAGCTTCCGTGCTCAGCGCTGGTGAGGCCACACCTTGAGTACTGTGTCCAGTTTGGGGCACCTCAATACAAAGAGATCTCGAGGTGCTGGAGTGAAGGCAGAGGAGGGCAATGAAGCTGGAGAAGGGCCTGGAGAATAAATCATATGAAGATTGATTGAAGGAGCTGGAGCTGTTTAGTCTGAGGAAGAAAAGGCTGAAGGAAGATCTCATCCACTCTCTACAATGAAAGGTCATAGTAAAGAGGTTGGTGCTGGTCTCACAGACAGTTAGCAATAGAACAAGAGGGAAGGGCTTCAGACTGTGCCAGGGGAGGTTTAGATTAGATATTAGGAAATTTTTTTTCACAGAAAGAGTAGTCAGACACTGGACCGGGCTGCCCAGGAAGTTTGTTTGGCTCGCCATCCGTGGAGGTGTTTAAAGGTCATTTAGATGTGCTGTTGGGGGATCTGGTTTAGGGCTGAACTTTGTAGGGTTGATGGTTGGACTCAATGAACCCAAGGGTCTTTTCCCACACGCATGATTCTGTGATTCCCTAGCTCAAATGTGACCTCGCTGTCATGCGGGCACAGCAAGTACTGCACTTGTTGTTGCACACGGGAGTCCACATCAGAGACCATGGGAAGGTGGTTGGTGCTCACCGAGGAACCCGTTACCTTCAAGTCAGATGAGCTCGCGCTGAAGCCTTCCTCAAGGTGGCAGTGAGGGCCCAGAACAATTGCTTCAAGGTGCGCTGTCTCCTACACAGCGCAGCTGTGTTATCCATGGCACCATGAGCCATCTTCCCTGCTGGAAAGACCAGGATTGGCTGTCACTGCTGGCTGGGGATTTATTTCAAATCAGTGGGAGGAGATGAATGAGGCTCCTCCAAGTCCTACAAGGCAAAGACTACAATGCATTGCCCAGAAGAAGGACTTTCTGCCTTGTGGATGAAAGTGAACAGGCTGAACAAAGAAGAAAGAGTAGGAACTTCTGCTGAACAGAGTAGCTGTTCCCAAAATTGTCACAGCAGTGTACAGCTGCCACACGGAAGATAACACTTTCTAACTTCTCAAGTGGCATCAGGGAGATTGGAGTGACCAGCTAGAAGATGCAACTAGATGTTTACACAGCCAAATGGTTCCCCTGCCAAGTCCTCCATCATAAATTCATATACATGTAAGGCTTAGGGGAAGAACCTCCTGCAGTCACCTTGTCCCATGCTTTCCCAGGAGCCTCTTTGTAAGCTGCTGGTCTAACCTGTTCTCAAATCTGCTGGTAAAAGGAACCAACATCCAGAGAAAAACCTAATAGCCAAGATATAGGTTAAAATTTCCTTGCTACAAATTACTTTGATTTATTTTTGTCCTTCTCACAGAGGCCATGGAGAACAAATGATGGCTGTCCTCTTGAAAGCAGTTGTTTACATATTGGAAAACTCATACATTTTCCCCCCATAGTCTTTTTCCTCTAGACTAAACAAACTCAGTTTCTTCAACATTTCCTCATCACTCATGCTTTATAAACCTTTTATCATTCCTTCTGGACAGTCTCCAATCCATCTACATCCTCAGTTCTGCCAGGCCTTGCTTGGCCGCAGCGGACAGCCTGTCCCTAAAAAAACACCGCACTTCTGACTGAGACGGCAGAGATCTGTCAGTAGTTTTCCATGGTAGGTTTTAGTTTCTCTTTGCACCAATAAATATTGTAATTGTATTTTAACAAAACCCAACAAATTATCTAATTTCTGAAAATGAAGTGTCACTTTTGCACTTCAGTGGCTGTTTGTATGAACCACGTTCCCTCACATTTCCTCTGTCTAGCAGTGTGGCTACTGAGGTGGCAGTTAGCAGCCCTCAAAGAAGAGCCTCTTACAATGTGATGTAGTTAAAGTTAACACTCAGAGCATTTAAATAATCAAACAACTGGCCAACCCCAAAATAGAGGCAGAAGAAAAGAGCCTGGTGTGAAGGTATGAGCAACCAACCCTAAGAGATTAAATGCCAAGTGAGGAAATCTGGGGGAGAACTGATGCCATCAACACTGGAATAAACACATTCAGAGACTATGAAAAGTGACTAAGTGGGCTAGTGAATTACATATGCTTTGTAAGTACTTGGGATAAGGTGAAGTTTGTGTGGTTAGGGTGCCCAGGCTTGGTTCTGTTATCCAGTATGGAATGTCATTGGGTGTTTCCTCCTTGGTACCAGTAGTGTTGTTTTGAATGGTTCTACAGACCATTTCAAATCAGAAACACTCTTGTCTCCTCATTAAGCTTGAAAAAGCTTTTGTGCTTCTATGTTATTCATCTGCATCAGCTATAAACATCATCACATCAATATCCTTCACTGTTATAGTTGCTATTATGAAACTTAAAGTAATAGGATCAGAAACACCATGGCTGGAAAGGACCTCCAGGATCATGAAGCCCAGCCCTCAGCCCAACAGCTCCCTACACCATGGCCTCAAGTGCTCTATCTACTGGGTTTTTAAACACCTCCAGGGATGGGGACTCCACCACCCCCATGAGAAACTTGTTCTAGTGCCCAAACACTCTCTCAGGAAATAACTTCTTCCTAAGATCCAATCTAAACCTTCCCTGATACAACTTGAGGCCATTGTAGACCTTGCAGCTTGTAGATCTTCTACTCAAGAGGGGCAATCAAACTTCATCTTCTTCTGCAGGCTGACTGAGGTTATGCAAAATACTCTGCAAGATACAGACTCAGCAGCTCATCCCTGATTAGAGCTCTCAGTCGAGTAAACCTCCTTGACTTCAACTTCCAGACAAAGTCATGGAACCCTCCTGTCTGGTCAGTGAGCTGAGCAGCAGCTTGTTGCCTCTCTCTGTGTTCCTGATGATTTCAGGAGAGAAGCAGACGGTTAACATCTCCTGCATCATGGCATTCTTTCAAATGGTAGAGCTGGGACCAACTCATCCTAAGGGTGAGACCGGCACACACAAAAGACGACTTTGGTGCAATTAATTTAGCGAGCTTTCAGCCTGGTGTTTGTTTAACCAGTGTGGATGAGAGCAGAATTCTCCCACAGGCCCCTTTAAACACCTCAACTAAGAAAATAAGCACGAGTAAAGAGTGTGTTGCCATCCCAAGGGACCAGGGAAAGTGCAACAACAGAGCTCCTTATTCAGAAGGGGGAGCGTCAAGCGTATTTAAACCAAACATTTCTTTCCCTTTCTTTTGGGGTTTTCTATTTCCCATAGAAACTAAGGCTGTGCCCCTACATGTGTAGCCTGGGGAGAGATGCTTTGATGTGAAAGAGAATCCTGGTAAAGCACCGGATGAAGAAGCCAATGTGGAAATAGGAGGGACTTCCAGAAGCAGGAAAAAGCATTGTCCCAGAGGGGCTTCCATCACGCCCTCAGGTCATTGCTCAGACTGTCTGGCTAGTTTCCTCCTGCCGGTCAGTTTGCTGTGAGGAAAGTCTTGTCTTAGGCATGGGCCAGTAGTTTATAACTTTCCCCTTGCTTCAGGGACCAGAGAGCATGAAAACCAGAGGCTTTCTGGCATAATCTAGATTAAGAAAACTAATGCAAAATAGTCATGAATTATCAACCAAATTCTGCTTTCAAGTTTGCCACAAAACACTTGAAGAAGCCACAGCTCAGAAAAGCAGGAGTGTTGTAAATAGGGTTTAAACCAGAGAAAAATAGAGACCGACACAACTCAGTCAGCTCGTAGGAGGGGTGCAAGGAAACTCATGTGTTGGCACGTGTACTCATACGGTGTTGGAGCTACACGGTAGGGTGAAGGCAACCTGCATTCAAAGTGGAAATGATTTGCTTTATATTATTGGTAGGATAGTCCAAAAGGCACACGGTGTGTGAACACTTGCCTGGCCTTGCAGGACCGATAGCCTGTTCTGGATAAAAATCTAAAGTGCTTTTTCCATCTTGTCCCTGAATAGACCCCAGCGTTACTCTCCCGTTTCTTCACCCCTCACTTAATGCTGGTTGTGGCCCTAAACTCCCAACAGCGAGTTTGCACAGAGAGCACTGCTGGTGCCACCTCCAGCCGTAAGAAGAGCAGAGGTCCTGCATGCTCATAGAGTCATCAGGGATTGGACCAGATTCTCGTTGCTGAAGAGTCTGTTCAGCAGCAGCATAGGAAAACATAAACCACGAGAACTAGCTCTTGCACACCAAGTCCCTCCCCACCCTCCAAATTTTCACCATTATCAAGGTTCTTATGGGCTCCTGTTCTGAAATAGCCGATGGGCAACTGAAGTATCACCTGATCAGAAGACCTTATCTAGGCAAATGGCCCTGTGATGGCAATGGCTGAGCTTTGTTTGTGTGAGTATTTCAGTGCTGGGCTCACAATTAATAAACTACATCATTTTCGTTGGCCTGTTCTGACTTGCAGTGACACAGCAAGTGGGGTGTTCTGCAGCAGAGTTTGTCAGCATTCCCTAACAGAATGTTGTGAAGGTTTAATGCTGCATCCCAGAATAAAATCTGGCACCTTGTTTGGCACCCAGAGCAATGCACTTTTTTTTATTACATCACTGAATCTGTTGAACTATTTCTGTACTGACTAGTGAGGATCTTGGTCATCTCTGAGGTTAATGATTCAGGTGTATTTAGTATAATGTAGTAGCTGTTGCCTACCTCATATACGTGATGTACACAGGCTACCTTCAACCTTCTCTTGTGCTGACTGTCTACCAAAGAGATTACTGCTCTGCCTGATGTTTTTAAATCTAGACAGAACACTGGCACGTGTATCTCTAAGCACCAACACCTCTGCCTGAAGATACAGAGAGCTGGATGAGGTCAGCTTTGGAAAATCCTGAAAAATCAACCCACAGGACCAACAACGCAACTAAATCTGATCAACTTTTCCCTCAATGTCCAGTTAGCAAAGACATAGGACCCAGAACAAGGGGAATCTCAAAACCCTCCTGTACAAGGACCAGTTTCCTCTCTCTCTTTAATGGGAGTGTTTTTGCTCCTGCATAGGGAGCCCTGAGGTGCATTTAATTAATGCTCATTACAAACTCTGAGAGGAACTCGAGACATAAACATTATTATAGCTTCAAAGCCTAGAGTATCACTCAGGTTTTACTCAGCTCTCTTATCCTGAAACCGTTCTTACTGACATCCAGAAAATCCAAGTAGATTGAACAAACTCTTGAGAATTTGGCCCCTAATGTCCCTGTATCTCAGTCCTAGGCTGGGCTTTGCTCTAATCCTTCCTGTATGCTTGGGGGTCTCATCTATTCACTGATCCAAGCAGCCATTCAGAAGCGTTGCCCCAGCAGCAATGGCTCTCATACGAACCCTCGCTCCCTGTCAAAGAGCCTGGCCCTGTTAATAACTTTGAAGGGAAGAGATAAAGAGGAGATGAGAATTAGATTCAGTATAATAAGAATTTTCTTTCACACAAGTTTTATGTTCTTTTATCTTTTTATCAAGGCAACTGTATTCTGGAAAGCCTCAGGGTACAATAAACAACAGAAGGTGATGCAATGGCTGCTCGTTATTGCTTGATGGGTGAATCATCCTACTAGCTGTTATCCGCGTTGTTGGAACAGATAACTTGAGGGCTGTGCTGAACATGGGCCACAAAGCCTAACACTCTACTAGTGTCATGATGCGACACGTTAGCCTGTTTCCAAGCGAGTTTCCTTTCAACTGCACATAGATAAAATAATGAGAAAGGGTGCCCATGGGATACACTGAAAACTCTACCTGGACCTTATTTTTATCAAAGCTCAGGAGGTACCAAGTGGCTAAATCCTGTAGCCCCTGCTCACACCAGCCAGCAGCTGTTCCTGGAGAAATTCCACTGATTCAGCAAGGCACCACCAGCAAGCAAGAACTTCCTTTTCAGAATCAGCACTGAGGCTTTTCCAGCCCCAGCCTGCTGTTTTACATTAAATCATAGCATCATGGAACCATAGAATGGGTTAGGTTGGAAGAGACCTAAAAGATCACCTAGTTCCAACCCCTCTGCCATGGGCAGGGACACCTCCCACCAGAGCCCCATCCAACATGGCCTTGAATGCTTCCAGGGATGGAGCATCCACAACCCCCCTGGGCGACCTGTTCCAGTGCCTCAGCACCTTCACAGGGAGGAATTTCTTCCTAAAATCTATGCTAAAATGCCACATCCTACATAATTTTATGGGGTATCAGAGTTCTGGGAGGGGGGTTTTTGCTGGGTTTTATTAATATTGCATTACTAGGACCAAACTGAGAAGGCAATATCCCCACAAACAATGTCTGATGATTAAAAAATGCCGATGTAAACATATTCTACCAAAAGCAAAATGACCTCTTTTATCTTTCTCACATGTCTAGACTACATGAGGATCTTAATAATTAAAAATCCTAAAACCTGACCCGCCTGGCAGAAGAGGCTGCTCTGTGGGTAAGTATCTAGGGTCTTCCTACTGAATGACCCTTCTGATGTGCAAAACCTAACTCTTGGTGCTAACTGTGCAGCCGAACAGCTGGGATGTGCTTTTGTTTGGGGCTATTTAATTATACTGACCTATTGTTTTACATCTGGACTCCATGAGAACACTCCAGTCCTTCAGGAAGCAGGCACCGAGGCAGCAAAGCAAATTTGTGACTTTAGGAAGTGCCTCTGCTGAGCTGTCTCTACTCAGCCTCTGCAGACCAGATCTTGTTTACTCCACAATATTTTGTGGCATTTTCTCCCTTTGTTTCTTCCCAAACCCAAAGCTTTCGGGGGCTGAGCTAATGACTGTGGAAATGTCAGCTGTCTCCTGGGATGTGGTGCTGCCTGGCTGCAGTCAGACCACAGAGCGCCTAGCGCAGAGAGAGAAGCCTGCGCTTTGTGCTGCACAGAAGGAGAAAGCGGGGCCGCATGGGCTGCAATAAAAGTGCACTACTGCTCCGAAACAAACCCCACCGGACCGTCCAGTCTTCACACAAGGGCACCTTCCACCTTTGTGGTGGGGAAGTCATACACAACAGCAAAGGAGTCTATGAGCATGTCACAACCAGTGAATTGAAGATGACAAACATCTGGCCAGAGCCAGCCGTGCCGTGGTGGAGCAAGGCAGGGCCACAGCGCTAAGGCAGTTCAGAAGCCCAAACGCAAAAGGGATGGTTGCCCCAGCATGAGCAGATCTCCCCATGCAGCCCTCCAAACGAGACTGGTGGCTACAGAAAAGCCCAGGATGGGACTAGGAGTGGTCACTTGAGGCTTCGTTGGCTATCATTTTCCTTCCCTGTCAATCACACATCCCTTAAAGAGCAGCACAGATTCCCAGCAGTAGCCTCAGTACCTACTTAAATATTAACACGCTCGACAAGTCTCACAGACAGATAAAGTCCATCTAAGCCCTCACCCCTGGCAGAAACACAATGGAGTAGTAACTAGATTTTATATGAGGAGCAGCTGAGGGAGCTGGAATTGGTTAGTGTGAAGAAAAAGAGGCTGAGGGGAGATCTTATTGCTATCTACAACTACCTGAAAGGAGGTTGTAGAGAAGTAGGGATTGGTCTCTTCTCACAAGGAACAAGTGATAGGACAAGAAGAAATGGCCTGAAGTTGCACCAAGGGAAGTTTAGGTTGGATGTTAGGAAAAACTTCCTTACTGAAAGGTTCATCATGCCTTGGAAAAGGTTGCCCAGGGACGGGGTTGAATCGCCATCCCTGGATGTGTTTAAAAGTCACGGAGATCTGGAGCTTAGGGACAGGGTTTAACAGTGGCCTTGGGGCAGCTGGTTTAATGGTTGGACTTGATGATCTTGAAGGTGTTTCCCAACCTGGCCAATTCTGTGATTGATGATCTTCGTCCATACGACCCACGATCAACGGTATTTAGAGGTCAGAGTCTGTCTCTGAGTGCATTCCTGCTACCGGGTTCCTTTCAGCTGCTTCTTTGTTTTGGGGATTGAGTTATCTCCCACATTTTGATTTGCAGTGGAGAAAGAAACTTTTCCAAGACAAACTCTTTCTCCCTTTTCCCATTAACATTTCTCCTTCACTTGTGATATGAAAGATCCACGGTGCTGGAAATGAACGCTCACGTGTTAGAAACAAGCGATGCCACTAAATTTATACAAAAAAAGACCAGAAAGAGTCGTCGTTGTGATTCTTATTTAACCATGCTTGCTTTCTGCAGGCGTGTTTCAGAGATGAAAGCAGTAACTGTTATTGTAAAGTGCTCTCCATTTTGAATCCAGAAAATACAGGAAGCCGAGCAGCCTCTTTGTTCCTCAGGCCACTACTGCTGCTGAAGACAAAGCAAGTCGTGCATCTACATAGTCTTATGTTGATTTTGCTTTTCTTAGACAAAAGCTTTTCTAAGGGATGGGGTCAGACAACGAGAATGGAGGAAAAGGGATGTGCAGTTAGAGCTGTCCTGCCTTCTGCATGCCCTTGGTTAGCTTTCATCTCTTTCGCTGCTGTATACATTAGGCTATGGGAAATTCCATCTGAGGAGAGAGGAAAGGAAATCTCAGAATAATGCTGACAGCCTTGGAGAAGCCTTGACCATGGAGATATGGAGCAGCAAAGAGAACCTGACCCAGTATGCTATCTAGTCTCTCAACCTGCAGCATGCTGGCTGATAGTTAAATGAAAAGAATATTGTTGATTATTGCTCCTCCTCTATTTTTAGTGAAATTTCGTGTAGAAAATCATCAGAAAACTGTTGCCCAGCTGGGGAAACCAGNCCTTCTGGAACTGAGGGGCCCAGAAATGTCCACAATAGTCCAGATGTGGTCTCAGCAGGGCAGAGTAGAGGGGGAGGAGAACATGTCTTGGTCTACTAACCCATTCTAATCCCCCAGGATACCATTGGCCTTCTGGGCCACCAGGGCCCATGACTGGCTCCTGGTCATCCTGCTGGCCACCACTTCCCTTTCTTCTACGCTGGTTTCTAAAAGATTCTGAAAATGTAAGCAAAGGTTTTTCCCTTGTTAATTTCCTCTGTCAAGATCTCAGTCTAGAGTAGGGTTGGTCGTTGGACTTGATGATCCCAAGGGTCTCTTCCAACATGAATAATTGTATGATTCTATGATAAATTTCTATCAACTTCAAGGAAGATTGGGTTTAAAATATTCTGGAAGAAAAGTTGAGACAGATGTGTATAGCTGGTGACGACCTGAGAAAGTGAGTAGCTCTCACTTAGAACAGCCATATCCTAAAGAGCGATGTGTTTTTCCTAAATTCCAGCATTGTTCACATCTACCTGGAAATAAAGTGGAATGAATTGTACACATGACATTGCATTTACAGGAAGTAGAACTTCAGTGTCCTCTCAAACAACAGGACCTTCCCCTCTGTGGTTTGCCTTCGTTATGCTTCAATTCAGAATAAGGACGTCCAGCTAAAGAGACTAACTGTCATGGGCTAAACCTCCATCAGCTGGAGATCAGCCTAGCTTAGCAGAATAGCAATGTAGGCAATGCCGTGACTCTCGTGGTGTTTCTCTCCTTGGTGTCTGGTTGGCCTAAAAGGTGGAGTGGCTATATGTATTGTGTGGTAGGGAAAAATAAAGCTCAAACGAGGAAATTCAATGGTGTGGCAAGGGAAGACAGGAAAGGCCCGGGAAAGAAGCAGTAACGCGATGCTGTCACTGTGCTCACCGACCTGAGTCCGGAGATGTGTGTTAACAGCACACACCGAGGCCCGGAGGCACCAAAATGGGACGTGGTTGGCAAAACTGTGGTCTGAGTAAAGACAGAGCATGTTAATTGTATTTATGTAGTAGTCTCTGAAGTGGCGAGCGCATTGTCAAGCAGCCCGAGGGAGCTGTATCGTATGCAGCTCTGTGCAAAGCATCGTGTAGCTGTGTCCCATTAAGATGCTGGTAACAGAATATATTAAATAACCTCTTGGAGGCCAAGGGTCCGATCCTTCCACACTGAAATCAATATAACTTATGCAATTTATTTTTAGTGGGAAGAGAACAAAACCCTTTCAGCTGTTACTCATCCGAAGGACTCACACGCAGACACAGCAATCAGTAAGATTGCTTGCACTCCCCAAAAATGTCCTTCTGTGGTCACATCAGAATAACTAGGGGTAGACTTGCCCTGCCTACTGTCCCTAAAATAGAAACAGACCTTTCAGACTGTCCCTAAAATAGGGACAGACCTACAACTGCTGTGCCTGCACTCTTCCCAACAGCCAAGCAATCCCATTCACAGAACCAGAGCTATCAAACGCCGTCTTTCAGAGCAACAAGACCAGCCTAGAGCAGAGATATCTGGTTGTAACATACACCTAGATGTATCCTAAGAGATAGTAGCGTTGTACAGTCTGCTGCTACAAAAGCCATCACCTGCTACATCCTTTCCTTCTTTCCACAACTTTCTTCTTTCTATCCTATTTTTTTTAAAAGCCTCATAGGTCACCTCCAGCTAAATAACTTGTGTGTGTGATTTTGTTCTCTCAGGAAACAGACAAAGCCAGAGAAATAATCAGAGCTTTAGCACAACAGCTCCCTGTTCTGCTTCTTAGGGAAAACAGGCTGGGTTCTGTTCTGCCTTCCCTTGGGCAAACAAAGAGGACTCAGCCGGCACTGGTGGAGCTAAACAAAAGTAAAACATCAAAAACTAAGAGTCATCCACAGAGGAGATCCTGGATTAAAAATATGGAGCAGTTTCTTAAAAAGCCAGCTGTTGGAGAGCACGACAAGGAGTTTGCTTTAAGCACAGCAGACACGTAAGTTTCCTATTTACCATGAAAGTGGAACTATAACTCAGTGCTTCCTGAAGGCTCAGAGGCTCTGTTGACACATTAAAAAAATGTCATTAAAAAGATAAAATCTCATAATGTCTGTGTGGTGGCTCACAGCCAGATGCTGGAGCTGGGCAATAGTGTGGTGGTGGTGGTGTTCTGCACCATAGCTCTGCTTCAAAGGAGAGGCTAGGGAAGGGGCCAGCTCCAGGTCCTGCAGGAGTTGGACCATCATGTGCCCCTTGGGAGGCCAATGCAGCAGACAGCACTGCTCCTGGCCGCAGCACAGCAGGCAGGGGCTGTGCTGTTTAATGAATCATCTTTCCTCATTGCTACGTGAGCACCACCAGCTCCATACAGGTAAATCAGGATAAGCTTAGTGTGAGGCCATGGGAGCATGACTACTCGTCAGTCTCACTCCCTTGACCATTCAGCATTCCCTGCATCCCAACAGCAGTCTGTAAAGGAGAAGCCACTCAGAAATTTTCATTGCACAGGCAGGAATCTTCATCTACTTGGAGAGCGGTGATCTGAGGTTTGCGAGAAGTGCTGCAGAGCAGCAGCACGTTCAGGTTCTTACCAAGAAATCGGTTACTCTGCAGCAGCCAGTTGTCTGAAGCAGAGAACTAAACCAAGATACCAAACCTCAAGCCACAAATGGCATTGATTTATCAAAACAGCTAAACAAGAAACCACTGACATCAAGAGAATGGCTAACCTGAGAACCTGCACTGTCATGGCTGGTCCTCCAAGAGCCCAGGTGACAGCACTAGGAAGGGAGCACGCGTGAAAAATGCTGACACACAGCATTAGAAAGCATGGAGAGATGCTCTGGATTCACCAGCAGAACAGGGTGACAAGACCTGGGTGTGGAAACTGTCCACATTCAGACTCCCTGCTTAGCATCACAGTCTCCTGAGCTACTGTTGAAGTGTTTAATCGACAGCTGGTGACAACATCTGGAGCATTCCGGTACCAAAGTGAAATACTATCTGGGTGATCCCAAAATGAAAGTGCAGTGTTTTTCTGAGCATTCGCAGCTTTTCTGTGTTGTTCATGATACTTTGAACATGTTCACACTGTCTGGCTTCCAAACAGACCAAACTGTCCCTAAGTTATCCCTGCTAGATGTGTTTATTCTAGACAGAATCCCTTTCTCCCTGTATTTCTTGCATTTCTAGCTTCTAAGTTACACAGATTGCAGCAAACTTCCTTGGTGGGTTTCTTTACCCATCTCTCATATCTTCTTTTGGGTTGGTTTTGTTTGTTTGGATAGTTTGTTGAAGAGTTTTTCTTGCAGGTAAAGAACAGTAGAATCCTCACGCAGTTCTGGCTTTTGGCTACCTCAGAATATGCTGCTATCCAGGTGTTGATTACAGTTGTGACCTCCTGTTAACAGTTCTTTCCTCCAGCTGATTTGGCTCAAAACCATTCAAGAGGGGCATCCTCCACCCTCTTTCAGCACTAGTTATGGAGCTGGAAATACTCAAGGGAAGCTATGCTTTGTCATGCCACACCAAAACAAGCAGCGGTGGCCAGGCTGCCAGGGCCTCTAGCCAGCTGGGGCTTCAACCTGTGTTTGAATGAGGCCACCACCATGGGAAGAATGTTTCTTGTGGCTTTCTATCCCTCTTACATTTCCTCAGCGTTGTAAGGGAGCAGACAACCCTATCAGGCCACAAATATCTCATCAACAGCATTTTTGTCTACTAGAGCTGTGGCATTTTAAAGCAAAATAAGCATGCACTGCTCATATTTTGCCTCAAAACACTGATTGTGATCTCGATGCTTGACTCTGTGGGAAGCTGTTTCAGCTAGGGCTGAGCACAGAGGGCAGGTTTCAATTTGTTAGGCTCACACATCTGAAAACTGCACCTACCACATCAGATTTCTGGCAGTACAGGCTGTATCATACATCTGAGTGAGGAAACGGAGGATGGGTCGGGCTTTGCTTCTACAAATGGAGCCATGCAGATGGCACAGCGCTTACAAAGAGGCAGGAATATTGTCTTTTGATCTCGGTAGGAGGGTGGGGAGAGAGGAGGGGGAAATGTGATATTAGCCACAAGCTGGAGAAAGTTTCGAATCTGTGGCTCAAGCAGGCAGAGTGTTTGCTGCTGTTGCTTCTTTTATCCTTCTCACCACTGATATTAGCTCCTGATGCCTCTATGTTACTCTCACTGAATTTATAGTAATTTATAAAGCAAAGTTTAAGACATGTTGGGAGCTGGGCAAACTCAGCTCTTAAGTAATAAACTCTATTAAAATAACCTTCCAAACGTACTAGCTGTGAAAATATATTTCACTAATGTTAAGTAAAGCTTTCCCTGAACAATGATCTTAAAATCCTCAAGCAACATGTAATGGAGCATTAATCACAGAATCACAGAGCATTGGAGATTGGAAGGGACCTTGAAAGATCATCTAGACCAATCCCTCTGCCAGAGCAGGATCGACTAGATCAAGTCACACAGGAACATGGCCAGGTGGGTTTTAAATTTCTCCAGAGAAGAAGACTCCACAACCCCACTGGGCAGCCCCTTCCAGTGCTCTGTCATCCTCACTGTCAAGAAGATCCTTCTGATATTGATGTGGAACCTCCTACATTCCATCTTACACCCATTGCCCTTTGTCCTATCACTGGATGTCACTGAGCAGAGCCTGGCTCCATCTTCCTGACACCTGCCCTTTCCATATTTATCAACATTAATGAGGTCACCCCTCAATCTCCTTTTTTCCAAGCTCAAGAGACCCAGCTCCCTCAGCCTTTCATCATCAGTTTGATGCTCCACTCCCTTCATAATCTTTGTGGCTCTGCACAGCAGTTGTGTGTCCTTGTGGAACTGAGGGCCCAGAACTGGACACAAACTAAACCCTATCTGTTTAAAAGAGCTCTTTGTTTGTGCACCTCAGTATTAGAAGGAGGAACCTTCTAATAGCAGTGGCTTTACTCAACAGGTTAGTAATTACCACACCCTACTAACAACAGAGCAAACAGAGAAGACTTGTCCTTCACCCAAGAGGAAGGTAGACAGGTGTTATACTTTTTTACTCCCTGTTTCCAGTACTACCAGTCTTATTAGGGGAGATAATGCTTTTTTTTTTCCTCCTAACTCATCCTGCAAGAAGTCTATGACAACTTAAAAGTGACCTTGCTTGATTTATAGGGTCTCAAAACTTTTGTTCACATTCATCACTTAAGAGAAAAGTAGTTTAACCTCTGTGTAAAGTAACATGTTAGAAGGAGAAAGGGGAAGCAAGCTTTCATGTGGCACGAAGCCCTTTACATCAGAGCAGGAGAAAACCTCATCAGTATGCAAAATACCTCTTGCATGTGCTGTAAAAAGGCTGATAGTCTTTTTAGACTATCAAGGCTGATCAAAAGGCTGATCAGCAGAAGAGATGGGAAAATCATAGAATCATTAGGGATCGATCATGTAGTCCGATCTCCCTGCCAGAGCAGGATCACGCAGACCAAGCTGCACAGGAACATATCCAGGCAAGTTTTAAATGTCTCCAGCCTGGATGAGCTGACTTCTTGCATTAATTGGCTGTGACACTAGAAAATTGCCCGTGACACTAGTTCTAAGGCAATAGATAGACAGATATAAGATATCTAATGCAAATATAACATAGATATATAGATTGAACTAGATGATCTTTCGAGGTCCCTTCCAATGCCTAATGATTCTATATAACGTAGCTATAAGATAGATATGAGACAGATAGATAGATATAGGAGGGATATAAGATAGATATGATAGATATCTAGATAGATATTAGATATATTGATAGATATAAGGCTTAGATTAGCAGACCACTGTTAACTCTTCTAAAAGTTTGAGTAATTAATCCAAATGCTCAAAAGAGAAAGTTTTACACATGATAACTTAAAACACAAACAATCCCTGCATGCAAGTTTTTTCTGGTTCCCAAATATTTCTGTAAGGACTTTTCCAGAGAGCGAGAAGCTAAGCCATGCGTGAAAACATTAGCAAAGTGCGAAAGCCCGTCACGTGCATTTATGGAGCAGAGTGTCTAGCTCTTTATGGAGAACCATAAGCCAACGGCTGGGCTGCAGCTCCTATCTGCAGATGATTGTCTCTTCACTGACTACAGAGGGAGCTAAGTTTCCTCAGTTCAACAGCTCAGGTCGGTGCCTGAACCCTTCACTCTAAAACACCAGGGAAGTTTCTAATGTGAAAACCACAAGCAAACTCAAGCACTGATTCCCTTCAATTTTAGAGTCATTTTTGTGACATAACCTTTTGGAATGGAAGTGAAGCCTTCAGATAGTCTGTCTTTCATCTAGATGCATTTTAGTGTTCTTGAATCAAAAGTTTGGGACCTTTTCCCTACGTCCAACAAAGAACAATGCAAACCTCAATATTCTAGCAAAAGCCATTATACACCATTAACGTCGTAAATGAAAGAGCATACAAGTGCTGGTTAAAGTTGATTCTCTACCCCAAATCTATGAATGTAGTAAAACTGCTTGTATGGGGGGGGCATGACTAAATTTTTTGTGCTCGATTTCCTCCAAACTTACATCTTGCCAACTTACATCCAGTTCTGGGCACATCAGTTCCATAAGGACACAGAACAGCTGGAGAGAGTCCAGCGCAGAGCCAAAGAGATGATGAAGGGGGTGGAACACCTCCCTTATGAGGAGAGGCTGAGGGAGCTGGGCCTCTTGAGCCTGGGAGACAGGACACTGAGGGGTGACCTCAATAATGTTGATAAGTATGGAAAGGGTGGGTGTCAGGAGGATGGAGCAAGGCTCTGCTCAGTAACATCCAATTACAGGACAAGGGGCAAAGCTGATTCTGTGCAACTTGATCTAGGGGATTCTGCTGTGGCAGGTGAATTTAACTGGATGATCTTTCGAGGTCCCTTCCAATCCCTAATGTTCTGTGATTCTGTGATTTTTCCAGAGGAGTATGGAGGATATTCTACATGCAAGAAGCAATTTCTGAAGGATATAAACAGAAAGACCATCTTCACAGAAAGCTCTGCCAGAGGACACCTGCAAAGTGTAGTAATTGCCGAGACCCAAACAAGCTGCCAGTCACCCACATCCTGGTGAGGAAGGACAAATGGGCCAGCCCCATTCCCAAACAACGAGAGGATCCCAACCCCCAAAGAGCACATAGGCAGCAAGTGTTACAAGACCAAATGCTCCAGACCTCTTGGGATATGGGGAAAGATGAAAACCTCATCTGCCTCTCTCCTTATTAACACTTTGAACTCATATGCTGGGGTGAAATCACATTGAGGACAGTGCAAAAGGTGGCACAGCGAGGGCTTTGCTGTCAAGGCAGGAAGACATTTGGTGGACTATTAACTCTTTGCTGGACAATTAACTACTTAGTTGACTATTCTGCAAATGGGAATAATCACAGATGATAGCAGTCTGTGGCTTCTAGGTTTATCACTTTATCACTTAGTTCCTTTCAATTTTACGATTTACTCTGGTCATATAAAACTTTGTGATAAAGGCAAGGCTTTGCGAGAACAAAGAATCTTCCTGGATGTGAAACATCTTTCCAACAGAAAGCACAGTCAGAAATCAGCACGCATCCACAGATATCCCCCTCCTTCTGGCTCTGCATGTTAGGGATCACAGAATCACAGAATTATTCAGGCTGGAAAAGACCTCTCAGATCATCAAGCCCAGACCATGACCCAACATCATCACATCAGCCAGACCAGGGCACTAAGAGCCACAGCCAGTCTGTCCTTAAACACCTCCAGGAATGGGGACTTCACCACTGCCCTGGGCAGTCCGTTCCAGTGTCTGATCACCCATTCCATGAGGAAGGGCTTCCTAACATCCAGCCTAACCCTCCCCTGCTGCATAATAGTTTGTCACTGATATAACAGTTATCACCAGCTTCTGAGAGTCTCTGTGCTAGATTGGCTGACTCTGCACAAAGAGTAAAAGTCATGTCCCCTTCCAAGTAAAGACTAGTTTAATCCCAGAAAAGAGGTAATAATAGGATCCTGACACTATGATTGTGTTAGAAAAAGAAACACAGATTAATGACAACACAAACTATAGGAGGCAAATGGCATCCCAGGGGATTAGAAGGGGTTAGTAGACCAAGAGAGGTTCTCCTCCACTTCTACTTTGCCCTGATGAGACCACATCTGGAATATTGTGACCAGTTCTGGGCCCATCAGTTCCAGAAGGACACACAACTGCTGCAGAGAGTCCGGCATAGAGCCACAAAGATGATGAAGGGAGTGGAGCATCTCCGTGATGAGGAAAGACTGAGGGAGCTGGGTCTCTTGAGCTTGGGAAAAAGGAGACTGAGGGGTGACCTCATTAATGTGGACAAATATGGAAAGGGTGGGTGTCAAGAGGATGGAGCCAGGCTTTGCTCAGTGGCATCCAATAATAGGACAAGGGGCCATGGGTGTGAGCTGGAACACACAAGTTTCCACATCAATATGAGAAGGAACTTTTTCCTAGTGAGGGTGATGGAGCACTGGAAGGGACTGCCCAGGGAGATTGTGGAGTCTCTGGAGATGTTTAAAACCCGCCTGGACATGTTCCTGTGCAACTTGATCGAGGGGAGCCTGCTCTGGCAGATGGAAAGGGTGGGTGTCAAGAGGATGGAGCCAGGCTTTGCTCAGTGGCATCCAATAATAGGACAAGGGGCAACGGGTGTCAGCTGGAACACATAAGTTCCCATGTCAATATGAGAAGGAACTTTTTCCTAGTGAGGGTGATGGAGCACTGGAAGGGACTGCCCAGGGAGATTGTGGAGTCTCTGGAGATGTTTAAAACCCGCCTGGACATGTTCCTGTGCAACTTGATCGAGGGGAGCCTGCTCTGGCAGTGGGGATTGGACTAGATGATGTTTCAAGGTCCCTTCCAATCCCTAATGTTCTGTGATTCTGTGAGATAAACAAGGTGTTCGTGCCTAGGACAGCCTGTGATGAAAGCTTGGTAAACTTCCTATCAGACCTTACCCCATTAGTTTGCTGAGAATGACAATTAAAAATCACATTCAGCCTTCTGTTGGGCAGAAGAAATATTAAGCCACAGTCTATGCTCTTCTTCAAGGACTCACCTCATCAAACTACTGTGCTAAAACTGGAATAGTGACAGCAGCTGATTGACTGCCCTTCTGTGCTTTCAGTGCTTCACACTTCACCTTGCTGGAGACCCTTAATGATTTTGCTTTCTTCTAGGCTTTCTCATAAAGGTAAAGAAGATTGCCCACAGCCACAAGCAAGCAATTTGAGGTCCTGCTGTTCCAGGCTGCATCAGACCTATTTCCATCTGACTAGTGCTTGTGGCACTGTGAACAGGAACATGGGAAATCCCTGTTCTGAGGGAACGTGGAATTAGACGTAAGTGGCTCTGCAAAAACTTGAGGCTGGTGAAGTGAGTTTGGGTTATGACCACAACCAAAACACTTTTCAAGCTGGTTTCTCTTCCTGTGCAGATGAAGACATGCACACACATTCATCATCATCACGTGCGATGTCTGCCTGCAACCCTACAGATACCAGCAATCACACGACTCTCAGCAGAGACAAACCTGTGGGGATGGGTGTAACGGGGTAGCTGATGGTATCTTTTCTGGTGGTGTAAGGGTTCAGAGGATGTGGCAGAGATAAAAGTATCTGGGTAATGACTGCTCACTGAACACCTTGATGCTCAGGGAGATGTAAAGTCCTGGAGACAGAGGAAAGCACCCCTCAGAGAAAAGGAAGCTGCTGCAAGCAGCGTAGGATTGTGTTGGTGGTGGGTCTGAGCACTTATTTCTGTTGTTGACAAGCTACAGAGGAATCTCAAACGTGTTCCAGCTCACAGCCCTTGGGAAGAAGAGAGGCTTCTCAACACATAAAATCAGTCTCCTATTCATATTTTTTCTTTCCACTCAAGCCTGCGATTTATTTGGCATATCTTTAAGGGAACCTTGGGTGCAATGCCCAGTGAAGGGAATCTTTCCCTATATCGCTCTTTCCATCTATTGTTTACTTTTCCTTGGGTGAAGAGACCCTAGTTCTGAAAAACGAGGTCATACAGGAACTGGGCAAGCCAGAAGCACAGGGAGAGAGGGGACATTCCACATTTTAACCCCACATTTGCAGCACTGAATTACAAACATGCAATTCCATGTGTACTGAGGATTCAGGAGGGAGAAACCCTGAAATGACTCTGATTCTTTTGAAGGGCAGCAGGCAGGACGTGGCAGGTAGCAGAACACTGAGCAAAGCCTATGGAAGAAAAGATTTCCATGGATCTCAAAAGTTTGCGCCGAGTCTGTGGCAGAAAGGCCCATCACCTTCAATTCCAGTCAGAGGAAGCAGAGAAGACACCCCAGCAAAAGCACTAGAGCAGGATAAGACCTAAACGGGCAAGTGCTTTGACAACAAAGCAGCAGCAAGCTGGCAGGAAAGGAGCTGCAGGGGCAGGGGATGCTCAGAGATGAAGGCTCGCACACATTTCATAATTCGGAGCAAAATCTTCTGATCCAGACAGATATATTTAAATAATTCTGAGTCATCTGGTGGCAAATACTCCTCCATGGCAACTCCCTAAACCTAGCTAACGTGGAGAAACACTCAAGGAATGTGATTGGAAATGTTAACTTAGCAGCATCCGGCTCAGTTCTTAATACTCTGGAGCCCACTTTAAACAAGGAAAGAGCTCTCGGAAGAAGCAACTTGTTCAAGGACCAGAAGATACCTAGAAAATACACAGGGATTGCGGAAAAAGAAATCAAATCCTTTCTGAAGAAGTCAACTAATTAAAAGAAGGAGAAAGCTGAAGCAATTCTGCTGGTATGATCTGTGCAAGCAGGGCTCTTTATGAAAATAATGAGGGACAGTTGTCGACTGCTCTATGTGAATCTACCACAAACAACTGCCTGAGCAAAACAGAATCATGCAACAGCAAGACAGCATGCTTCTCACCCCCCATCCAGAGAACCTGAGTGAAACTCCCTGGAAGTTTCTGGGAAGCTCTGGGAAGTCACGTAAAGAGCAGCAGCATCTGCCACCCCCTAGAGCTCAACAGGCTAGGACAACCTTGAAGTGAGAGGGAAGGAGGCCACTGTCAAAATCTTTCCAGCATCAAGCTCTTTTAAACTCTTGGAAAGCCAAGTGCTTCTTACCAACTGTGCTACAGATCGACCCATGGCCATGCAACATGCTGCTGCTCTGAGTACTTCCACTCTCTCACATCTGGTGGGATGTGGACACAGATCCCCTGGACTGAACCGCTGATTCGCTTCTATTTAGTGTCCCTTGGGTTTCTTTGTCGCACCTTCACTCTGCTCAGTGCCTTGCCTACTTGGTTGGGCTTCAAACCAGTCCAACTCTGCCTGGGCATTCGATCAATCTTCATTTTCTAAGCGCTCCCTGTATCTCATTGCATATCCGATATAAAGAGTGTCTTTCCCAAAAAGGCATGAAAAAAAGCAAAGCAGCTCCTATCTCTTCTACATTTCCTTCCCCCTGCAAAGCTAGATAGATAGTGAGAATGAATTATGAATGCCTTTCAGTTCAGCTTCAAAAATACCAGGATCAAATTCCTTTCAATAAGTGTCAATTAATACGGATGCACACGTGTTCGTTAGAAAACACGGGCCGTCGCGATAGAGAGATAACACTGTGATTTATGCATTTCAGCCATAAAAAAGCCTTTCCTTTTGAAAAAAGGACCAAGCTTCCACCTTAGAGAGAAGCTAACGTGGGAGAGGATGTGAAATACTGTGCAAAAAGAGAGCCACAGATACTGCACGACACTTCTACTTGGTGTTTGGGTCGTGGTGAGGGGTTGGGTTGTATTTTTGCTTCGTGGATTACACAGCTCGTTGGATTTTTACATTGTCTGGAGCATGGTAAATGCATTAAGACTATTTTTAATGCCAGCACCTTTGCCTATAAAGCTAATAAAACAGGACCAGGGACCTTTTACAGCCTAACCACATGGTGTAGCACTTGCCAGGGCTTTTGTAGGCTCCACAGATGCCCTGCAGTCTAACACATAATTACTATGTGCTTATTTCAAGCCAAAGTGTGTGCGGTAATGTGTTGCAGCTCACCAGATTTCACAGCAAGATGCTCATACCTTCCATGCCCTGGGGTAGGTAGGCATGAGGGGGCCTCCCAAAGGTGTAAAGCCTGGGAGGACACTGTCACATCCTGGATACAGGAGAGCAAGCTACAGAAGCTGGAAGGAGGCAAATGGAGCAGTGCTCCCCACACTTCTAGATGGGAACAGTCCTTGTGTCTCTCTCCTTGGCTTGTGTCAGGAATGTGCTAATAATCAGGCAGCAAAGGCAATCTGTGGTCCAGCTTGCCCCCTGGACCTGCTTTATTTAGCCTCCTAGATATAGGTACGATTTCACTGATACAGCACTCACAGAGACAAGAATCAGACCCTGCCTGGGAAGATCCCACTGATATAGGCTGGAGATGCATTCCCTCCTGGATCGAGATTAAAGGGACCCTTAGGGAGCTGGTTATAAATTCCTGGCTCTCAGGTTGCTGCTATACCCTGAGCTAAACCAGAGGAGCATTACAGCAGCTGGCTGTGGCTTAGGGGATGTTTAGTATCGCATAAGGACCACTGGAACTGGGGATGAGCCTGCCTTCTCACCGCTCCCATGCCTCCCTTCATCCCTGTGTTTTGGTGCTGGAATAGCTGTGCCGGCTATGGAGCTCCACCTTCCTCCAGAGAGCAAATTTCAGCTAAGCAGGCGTTGTTCTAGATTCCGTCTGTCCTACTACAAAGGGGCACGGAGCTGGAGCAAGGACATGCGATGTTTCTGTAGATATGGCTTATTTGATTCCTAATACAGTCTGTAGAATAGTCCTAATCGGGCAGCGTTCCGCGAGTTTAGTGCTTTTGGGTATTAACATTTCTGAGGTCTCAGTGTGAGTCTCGATTATTGAAACGGCCAGGATTCTGGCAAGAAACCACAGGGAGGAAATCAGTTCTGTGTGGAAGATGCCAGGAGGCAAATATTATTTACATAGAGTGCAGAAGTACAGAAATATAACAGTATGTAAATTGCTTGACAGATGCCCTGTTTGGCAGCTGCTCAGATGCAAATTTCACCCTCAGCCAGATCTGCAAAGGCACAGATCAGTAACCCAGAGTATCATAGGATCATAGAATCATTAGGGATTGGAAGGGACCTCGAAAGATCATCTAGTCCAATCCCCCTGCCACAGCAGGATCACCTAGACCAAGTCACACAGGAACACAGCCAGGCAGGTTCTAAATGTCTCTAGAGAAGGAGACTCCACAACCCCCCTGGGCAGCCCCTTCCAGTGCTCTGTCACCCTCACTGTGAAGAAGTTCCTTTTGATATTTATATGGAGCCTCCCTTGTTCCAGCTCACACCCACTGCCCCTTGTCTTATCACTAGATGACATTGAGAAGAGCCTGGCTCCATCCTCCTGACACCCACCCTTCAAATAGTTACACACATTAATAAGGTCACCCCTCAGAGTAGATGCAATGAGGCACAGAAATTCTGGATGACAACCTACAAATTCTAATGAATTTATGAAGAAAATCAGGAAACTAATAACTCCTGCGGGTCTGAGTCAGGGAAGGTTCCTGAACCGTGTGAGAAAACTCTGTGACGTCAATAGAGACTGCTGACTCCATAATCTATTGGAATTTTATCTGCCTGTGTCTAATCTAACAGGAGATGATGCTGGAGAAGGTACTCTGGCCAGACACATGCAGCACAGCTTCCCCCGGTACACTGGAACAGCTGTTGGCCCAGTGTGCCTGAGGAGAGGCTGAGGGAGCTGAGCAGGTTTAGTTTGGAGAAGAGGAGGCTGAGGGGAGACCTCATTGTCCTCTACAGCTACCTGAAAGGAAGTTGTAGAGAGGTGAGTGTTGGCCTCTTCTCCTTAATAACTAGTGACAAGACCAGGGGAAATGGTCTGGAGTTGGGGCAGGAGAGGTTTGCATTGGATATTAGTAAGACAGTCTTTACAGAAAGAGTGGTGAGGCACTGGAAGGGCCTTCCCAGGGAGGTGGTTGAGTTGCCATCCCTACAGGTAGTTAGGAAAGACACGGACATGGTGCTTCATGCCCTGCTCCAGGGGCAGGCATGGAGGGGGTAAGTTTGTGTTTGTCAATCAATCAGGTATTTGGGTTTTTTGTTGTTGTGGGTCTGACTGGACTTGGTGATCTAGGAGGTCCCTTCCAACTGTGATTATTCTGTGATTTTGTGCACCCAGTAGACAAGCAGATCCCCACCAAAAGCGAGTCAGAGATGTTATGTAGCCAAACTTTATCAGAAGATCTAAGTTCAGGATTTCTTGATCATTTGCCCTTATTTAGGGATTACCAATGCCTCCTATTAACCTCACTCAACCACGGCATGTGTTGCGCAGATGGGAAAGCCAAGGTAAAAATAAGCTCAGTGGTTTCCCCAGCTCCTGCGGAACAGCAGTAAAAACTCGGAGGAAGTGATTGTAGATCTAGCATCAAGCTGAACATATATCAACACAGATACGGAGAAGTTACAGCTGATGAGGAGGAACACACTAAGTCCACCAGCATGTCCCCCTAGATGTGAAGCCCCTCGTGGGGGGGGCCCACTAGATGGTGCTGGAGACACAAGGACACCCCAAGAGAGTAGTGGATGGGAGCCAGCATCCTCCACCTCCACGTTCTGCTCCTCTCTCTTGGCTGCAGCTCTGGAAATGTTTCCTCTGGAACGCCAGCTTGATGATAATGGAATGTCTTTCATATACTTTAGGCAAACCTGGGCCCAAGGTGGGTGAACACCAGGAGCAGACTTATCTTTCTGTTCAACACTGAGATGCTAAGAGCTCGATTGCATGAAACAGGAACTGCTGAGTTTTTTCCTGGCCATCTCTTTGACAACAAATCAGCTTTCGAAACACATGCATTACACATTCGTTTAAATATGAAATATCAGAACCAGGGAAATGATCTGTCCTTCTGCAACAAAGACAGGACTCAGTATCACCTGTAAAATCCGTGTCAAGTGTGCTCAAAGTGGAATATTTATAGGTGCAAACAAAGCGTGTCGGTTACAGAATCATAGAACGTTAAGGATTGGAAGGGACCTCAGAAGATCATGCAGTCCAATCTCCCTGCCACAGCAGGATTCCCTAGATCAAATCACACAGAAACATGTCCAGGCAGGTTTAAACATCTCCAGAGTAAGAGACTTCACAACTCACCTGGGCAGCCCTTTCCAGTGCTCTGTCACCCTCACCATGAAGAAGTTCCTTCTCCTATTTATGTGGAACCTCCTGTATTTCAGCTTGTCCTATCATTAGATGCCACTGAGCAGAGCCTGGCTCCATCCTGACACCTACTCTTTCCATATTTATAAATATTAATGGGGTCACCTCTCAGTCTCCTTTTTTCCAAGCTCAAGAGACCCAGCTCCCTCACCTTTTTCTCATCAGGGAAGGTCATCTAGTCCAGCCCCCTACAACAAGCAGGGACATCTCTAACTTGGTTGCCCAGAGCCCCTTCCAACCTGACCCTGAATGTCTCCAGGAATGGGGTCTCCATCACCTCTCTAGGTAGCTTCTTCCATTGATCCACCAACCTCATATTAGAGAACATTTCCCTCATGTCCAGCCTAAATCTACCCTTTTCCATCTTAAAACTGTGATCCCTCATCCTATTGCTGAACAGTTCTTCCCCAGCCTTCTTACAGACCCCTTTAAGGGAACAAAAGGTCACTACAAGGTTCCCCTGGAGCCTCCTCCTCTTCAGGCTGAACAACCCCAGCCCTCTGGCAGCCTGTAAGACTGAGCCATCATGCACACACATGAATAGTCCCTTGTAAAAATAAATAATAAACCAGGCTGTGTCAAGGTATTAAATGACTTTTCCTTTTCAGTTAAGATCCTTATATGTAGTTCTCTAAAATCCTCTTGGCAGCCTGAAACAGTCCTGTTTAAACAGGAGCTTGTACTCAATCACACTTCTTTTTAACTTCTTTCCTCTTTTTTTTCTTGAATTTTGGAACACTATTTCCACTTAATCCCTGGACAAAAAGTACTGAGGAAGCAGAAAACAGGAATAAAGTCATGCTCAACTTCAACTATTCCTGCCCGTCTTCACTAGAAGAGAAAATTGTATCTGAAGTCCAAAGGCAACGAAGAGAGACTTCAGGGCCCTGGAATGACTAGTGAAGGGATTGGGAGCACAAATGGCCTTCTTCTCTATGCCACCAGTGAAGAGCTGAGACAGGAAAAGCCATCAAATGAATTCCTGGGGGAGCTGGAGTTGTTTAGTCTGGAGAAGAGGAGGCTGAGGGGAGACCTGTCTACAACTACCTGAAATAAGCTTGCAGCAAGGAAGGGGAAGGTTTTCCTGGTGGAAAACAACAGGACCAGGGGAAATAGCTGCAAGCCCACCAGTTTAGGCTGGATGTTGGGAAGAATTTATTCACTGAAAGGGTTATCACACATTGGAACTAGCTGCCCAGGGCAGTGCTGGAGTTGCCATCCCTAGAGGTGTTTAAACAGCATGTGGACCTGGTGCTTAGGGACATGGTTTAGTGCTGGGCTTGAGGGAACACGTGGAGCAATTGCAAATGAAAAGCAGCAAGCTGGAGCTAAAGAGAGCAGCTGGACGTTGAGTAGGGGTTGTGCAGCATCTCTCTGCATGGAATTCTTGTGACAGAATTTCTTTGCAAGGGTGACATGTATGCCCAGCACATGGGAGAGCGGTAGGGCAAGAAGGATGTAGAGGGCTCATGCTGAGTGGTGTCTGAATTGTGAGCATTTCTTCCAAACTGCTATATTGTTGAGACTCTTGAGCAATGAAGCAAATTTTCATTCTAATTAAAGATTCAAGGGCTTTAGAACAATCACCAGAAGAAAGAGAAAAAAGAAGGCAAATCCTCAGAGGACTTGCTAATAAATAACAAAAACTGTTCTTGTGCCTTGTCCAAAAATGAACGGCATTCAGCGTAACTGTGGAGAGAGGATCTAATCCTGCAGTCCACTGTGGGTAGAGGTGGGATGGCCCACAACAGACAGAGCTACTTAACCCAGGACAGGATCTTCTGGCCAATGTGGACCGTAGATCACGCTTGCTGTGCCTTATTGTAGTTGCTAGGGTGGCAGAAACTGGAAGAGGCAGAGCCTAAGAGTGGGTCCACTGAAACAGCATGAATCATATTGGCCATACACATCCAAGATGCTTCTCTATGGCATGTCCAGAGGGAGAGCTACCAAGTTTGTGAGGGGTTTAGAGAACAAGTCATAAGAGGAGAGGCTGAGGGAGCTGGGCAGGTTTAGTTTGGAGAAGAGAAGCCTGAGGGGGGGACCTCAACTACCTGAAGGGAGGTTGTAGATAGGTGAGTGTCAGCCTCTTCTCCTTGGTAACTAATGACAAAACCAGGGAAAAGGGTCTGAAGCCGAGGCAGAGGAGGTTTGCATTGGATATTGGGAAGAAATTCTTTACAGAAAGAGTGGTGAGGCAAGGGATCTGGGAAGTGAAAGAGGATCAGGCTGGAAGGTCAAGGATGAAGCACACAATGGAGAATAAGACAGATATAAGTTTTAAGTCCACTGTAATCGTAGAAGGGGTAAATCTGCACAACATTTGAATATAAGCAAAGTACAGGATTGGGAAAATGGTTCAGAGTTGCATGGAGAAACTTACTGTGTTTGCTAACTGCATATTAAACCCTTTTAGGGGCAGAGCTATGAGACACAAAGACTATACCTAAACTCATACCTAGGTCCTTCGTGGCCCACAGCCCTCGCTAGTGTCCCTAGTTGAGATGATGCCATTTGAGTTGAGATGGCGGTGAGGGTATGAGAGTCTTTCACTCCTACCTTTCACTGAGATACGAGCTGAGAACACAGCTCCGGCAAAAGCCGTGTCCTTGGTTGAGATTATGCCATTCAACAAGGCAAAGGATGGCAAATCCTGAGCAAACTGTAAAATCCAAATATGACAGCTCCTTACTTTTCACTGTTGGGGAGAAAAGAGGGCCACCCTGGTGCTAGCTCACTTCACCCTGCAGCTGGGAGCCAGCTTTGGCCAGCCCGTGCCAGCAGTGTGCTGCCGTCTCTGCATGCCAGCCCTGCTGAAAACGCTCCTGCTACACACAGTTCAGAAGCTCAAATTATTGCTGCTTTAGCAGAAAGGGCTCTGGATTCAAACTCGGGAGGTTTAAATTCATTTGTCAAGTTAAGTACAGACTCTGTGTGGGACCTTGCGCACGGTCTTTAATCTGCCTGAGTGTCTGTATCCTTTGGAAAGGGGCAGTAATTCTTCCCTAATGCCTGAGGGTTTTGGGACTAAAACTGGTAAATAACAGAGTAGTGCTCCACTCCTGATGGGGTGACTAGCACAACTCTGTGGCTGTACCACACTCCCTTTCTAGCCACCCACCATACCTGCTGCAAACCTGGGGTGCTCACAGGTAGTGTTTCCATGAAATATAAAATCAGAAGGAATCTTTGTCCTTCCTGTTGTCCCTTGAGTCATTTAAGCACCCCCTACTCTTAGAAACAGTTAGTGGGGATCCATTCTTCCAAGGTGCTGCCAGCACTGGAGAACTGCTGTTCAACCCGCAGGCACCCATGGAAACCCTGATAACAGAGCAGAACATACCCAGAGCAGAACAAGGCTGCTTTGGTGGCACTTCCCAGAGAAAAAGTAAAAACTGAAGAAGAAGACAGCAGGTTCCCCCTTTCACCTAGCAGCATTTAGGTTGCCTGTTCTTTCTCTTTAACCTTTGCCTGTTCCCTTTCTACTGTTTCCCTTCCCCAGGTTTTCTTCCTCCAGGTCTGCAGTTTTCCTTCCTGCTGAGCCACAGACCTGCTGCTGCTTTATTCCTCCACTCAGCCTTTCCCTGCCCTTGCTCCAAGCACGTAGGCTTCATCCTCTTGATGATCAGCTGAGGAGCAGATGGAGGATCAGAGGAGTGGGGTGGCTGCTTTACGAGGCAACCCGCAGCAGCACTGATAGAGACGACCGAGAGTTATCGCAAGCTGGGATTTCAAATGCTGCAACACTGCAGTCTGGGACACGGGGACAGGTTGAAGCTGTAGGTCCTGGGGATCGTATGACTTTGGATTATTCTCAGCTTTCATTCAAAGCAAAGTTTCTTATGCTCACATTCTCAGACAATTCCCAGCTTGGGAATGGGAACCACCAAGGGCTTGAACACTGAAGGGCAGCTAAAAGAATCCAGAACTGATCTTGTTTTATTTTTTTTCAAATCCCACGATCTTGCCATCAACCTCACATTATGCTGGAGCATAGCTCGGGATTTTTAAGCATTAAAGTCTGGCAGGACTACAGATGCCTCAAAATCACAATGACTTGAGACAACAGTCAGCTTTTGAGAGGCTGCTCTCTGCTCCCTAAGACAATACCAGGATTTTACAGAATGGTTTGTTCCTCTCCATGCAACCTCTCACTGGTGAGCATTGCTATCACTGGCAAACACAGGCCCAGATGTTTTTGTTTCTTGTCCCAGTTAAAGTTTATTTTAAGTCCAAAGCATCTGCTGCATCATTGCTCAAGGTATCGAAGACTGTAGGCTCAGGAAAATGCCCAGAGGAGATCTCCCAGGCTTTGCCTTCAGGGCCAGCCCAGCCTCTTCAAGGGACAGGCTTGCGCGTAGTTGCAACCATATGTTGTGTGTAGTGCGGGCATATGGAGCCAATTATGTCAATAAACAAGTCGGCCCATGATGATTCTAAATAATGCAAAACATAAAGAGGCAAAACAGTAATGTTCTAACTAATGAAAATAGATTCTTTGGGTGATTAATTCACAATAGAGAAAAGCTGCCTGTGTCAAAAATGGTACGTCATCTCATGATTTAATGTAACCAGGCACAGCTGCATTGCTCTTGATGTTCTGAGGAGGGGTCGCGTTCACCTCCTCGTGCATCTGTAGCACCATATGAAAAGAGAAGGAAACTGCACAGCACAGCCAGCAAACACTTGTGAGAAAAATATTTTCAATGTGTCCCAATAAATATTTATCGACCTTTGGGGTTTCTGAATGCCCGAGGTTGTGTCAGGAAAGAAGCCTAGGCTGATAGGCTCAAAAACAACACAAATGGTCAACAGGCTGCACACAAAAGGGAATAGCTCAATACAATAGGCCACTGTTGCTGCGACTCTCAGCATTGTTTACCTCTTACAGAGCTTCCCAGTACAAACCACTTCAAACAAACTACAGTGAGACTTTAAACTGAATCCACCCAACAGGTTAATAAAACAAATATTGATTGGGTTTGAGAGTCATTACAGTAAACAAACCCTTTTGGATTCAAAGAATTCCTTTGTTCAAGCAAGGTTGTCCAGAGCCTTCAAGCAACTTATTACAATCTCAGCTTAAATCCTCAAGCAATACTTTACAGTGTTTGTCCTCAAACCGGCTTTTATTTGCGGCACATGTATAAATACAGATGTACGACGAGATACAGACTGCAGTTTCCACGCACACAAAGGAAAAAATCCTGCCACACTCAAAAATATGCTGGAAATTCTAAAAATTGAGAGCAAAAGTTAAATGTTTCTAGCACACTTAATGATCATGTGTTAAATCTTATTCCCAAACCTGCAACTTGCAGACACTTCAGCCTTCACTCTTCTAAATTCACCACCTGTGCTACGGAAACACAAACATCCTAAGCATGCAATGTCCATCCACGAGGTCTCTTACCATGAATCCCATGGATAGGCCTTTTGAAGGGGGTTTGTAAGGACAGGACAAGGAGCAATAGGTTCAAGCTGGGAAAGGATAAGTTTAGGTGGGATATTAGAAAAAGATTCTTCAGTGTGAGGGTGGTTGATGGCTGGAATGGGCTGCCTGGCGAGATGGTGGGGGACCCTATCCCTGCAGCCATTTAAGGTCAGGCTTGATGAGGGTTTGAGCAACCCGACCTAGGTAGAGTTGTCTCTGTGTGGGGAGGTTGGACTACATGACCTCTAGAGGTCCCTTCCAGCCTAGAACATTCAATGATTCTATGATATCTTGACAGAGAGACATAGCTCAGATGCTTGAAAGGAGGGGGCATAATCAGCAAGGAAGAAGTAACATGGGGAGGGTTTGCAGACAATTATCACCTTGGATACAGGGTGACCTGGACCACTCAGACCTGGTTACTTGACAGAGAGTGAAATCACTGAAATTGCTCTTGATCCTCACCCCACTTTCAAAGCAACTTTTGTCAAGATATAACCTAGAACCAAACCTTTTGCAAATGCTTGAAGATGTGGATTGTGAACATGAGTCGGTGAGATGAGTTCTTCCAAAAGTAAGGGATCCACCACGTGGGTTTGAACTTTCACAGAATCACAGAACAGCAGGGATTGGAAAGGACTGTGAAAGATCATCCCGTCCAATCCCCCTAACAGAGCAGGATCACATAGATCAATCATACCAGATTTATTCCTGCAAATAACAGAGCAGGCTGCAAGTACAAATACAACCAGCTGGGTGCATTTTCTTTTACTCCTGTAAACTTTACTTCCCTGTCTAAACACAAAGCACACAGGAGGAATAAACGTGTGAAGAGCCATCAGCCAACAGATTCCAGGAATGTTACCCTATCCCAGTAATGCCACATTAAGGAATGGTTGGTCCTTGCAACAGGAGTGTGAGTAAAGAGTGAAAATACTGTCAGAAGTTAGCAGAGTTCTTCAGTAATCCTGTGCAAAGGGATAAGCTCAGCAGTGCTGATGATTCCTGCAAGCCTGATTCAACTAGTGGGCCAGGCTCATGATACATGATAGTGCAGAGATAAACAGCCAGAAAGCAGGGTGATTCTCCAGGCATCTGAGCAAACCATGGTGCAAGAGGTTTGTGTGGCATTCACTGTTCTCATTCCAGCCATAAACATGTCACTAAGATAACAACCTATACTCTGGTCCTGGCCATAATGAGTAAGTTGTGCTGGACACATCAGACCGGAGCCGACAACTGAGCAGGCCTGTTCCTGTGCGACCTGATCTGGGTGATCCCTCTGTGCTGGTGGGGATTGGACTAGATGATCTTTCGAGGTCCCTTCCAATCCCTAAGGTTCTGTGATTCTGTGGCTACTAGGCAGGGACAAACCTTTTTGCACCCTGTATTTTCTCTTGGGCATCCAAACAGACCCTGCTGTCTCTGTTCTCATTAAGGCACAACGCTCAGGTAATTCTCAAAGGAGAATTCTCAGCAGAGCCCAGCCAGCAGCAGAGACTGGTGTGAGTCCCCCCCCAGCATGAGGCATGGTGCAAAGCATGAGGAAATTATACCATCACTGAATGGAAGCACAGTGCACACCCGCTGCTCAGCATCTGCCTTAGCTTAAGGACACAGCATTCTGCAAATCTTGTAAAATCAGGTGGTTGATCTGATAAGGTGCTCAGCATCGCTGGGGCTCTCCCTATCTGAGGACTGAATCAAACCCCGCGAGCTTTGCTCAGAGTGGCTCGCTCGCAGCTAGACTTCTTCGCTGGAAGAGCTGTGCAATCTCAGCTTACATCTTATCACCAGCAGCGCAACAGCCAGACTTCAGGCTTTGTTGTCTTGCAGGCACCCACTTTATTCTCATTGCAGAGTAGCAGCATTAGACTCACAGCCTCAGAGCGAAAGAACAACGGGGAGGGAAGGAGTGATAAGCAGCAGAAAGGGCTTGTGGAGTTAGCACCTGCACAGCAGACTGCTGCTGAAACTCATTTCATTGATGTGGGACAGCTCTTGCATCTGGAGTGCTATGATTAAGAGAAGAAAATATATGTTCTACTGCACTGAGTGCCAGGAGTAACTGCCATGTTCACCCACTGCACTACGGGAAAGATGATATAGGCTATGAATTAAGTTGGCTTAGAACAAAACTTACTTGAAGAGATGGCTCAAAGGGCCAGCAAAAGGCAGAGAACCAATTTCTAATTGGAGAATTTTTTATGTCCTTAAGGAGGAGATGTCTACATCCTTACTGAGTAAGAGGAACAGGTAAGTGCTCTGTCTTCTTACAACTGAGACAGGAGCTTCTTTAACATCGAAGAAGTAACACAGACCAAGCCTCATGCAGAATTTGCCATTCAAACTCCTTTTTAAGGGGGTGATTTTTTTGCCCTTCATCACAGTCCTGAGCAAACTGCTTTGGGCATCTGAACCACTCACTGCGTTCTTTGACAACCAGTGGAAATGTCCTTAGGTGAGGAGAGGGACCCCCTTGTCTTGCTCTGCACTGCTCCTATGTACCTATCCCAGCTACATGATCTCTTGATGATGGATGCTCAGCAGCACAGCTTTCTCCCCTGCTCTTGTTCTAAATAATCCAAGCCATCATGTGCTCTCTGATAGCTGCAGCTGAGACAGTGGGTGCAGCTGCACCACCGTTCATCTCCCCGCGTTTAGAGAACACTGTGGTGTTCTGAAAGCAGGAATATACATGCACAGCCAGAAAAGTCTGTCTGCTGCTGTGCATGTGCTTGTCCTTTGAGCTTCCAGGCACTGCTTTCAGAGGGGACTGCCAAGGGGCAGGGCTTCACTGATAGGAGTGAGCTTTTTGGTCCCCAGGTTTTCCAAACCATGTCACAGCTTCTGAAAACAACACTGAGCAAACACAATTCTAGACCCACATATCCCACATATAGCCACGAGAAACTGAAAGCTAGAGGAACCAAAGAGCCTCCAAAGAAAATACGAGGTTGTACATGACAGAAAGAGTGGGGAGGCCTTGGAACAGGCTGCTCAAGTGGAGGCACCACCCCTGAAGGGCTTCAACAAATGGGCAGACAGGGTATTTTGGGAGATGGGTTAGTGGTTTGGGGTTGCAGGGAGTATGGTTTGACTTGATGATCTTGAAGGTCTTTTCCAACCTCTGTGATTCTATGTCGATAACAGAAAACAATGCATTGCATGTAAATTTCAGATCTTTTCTTTCCTTTGATGTAGTGTTAAAAGAAATCTCTATTTTGATCAGGTATGGAAATAAAGGGATTAAAAGAATCAGATGAGTGATTTGTAATTGGTCTCCAGCCTGTATCTCTTCCTTTAGTAAAGGGCACACAAGTGAATAAAACTGCATGGGTGGACTTTATTAGCTTCAGCTTTCCTTCCTGACTCTGGGATTAGAGGAATACTTTAACCTTGACACGTTCATCGCATACTCACAAAGCTCCACTTTTAACAGCCCCTTCTGCTTTCCATTTCACTTGTCTGCTTTTGGCACATCAAAAGTCTAAACCAGAAGAGGCTACTCTTCCATCTAAAAAAACAAAGAGATTTTAATTTACCTTCCTCACCAAGAACATGTTGCAATTCAAGATGTTTTATTACTAATATCACAGAATGTTAGGGATTAGAAGGGACCTCGAAAGATCATCCAGCCCAATCTCCCTGCCACGGCAGGACCACATAGATCAAGTTGCATAGGACCATGGGCAGCCTGTTCCAGTGCTCTTGATCTACTAACCAACCCTCTTCTAATCCACCACAGGATACAATTGGTCTTCTTGGCCACAAGGGCCCATTGCTGGCTCCTGGTCATCCTGCTGGCCACCAGGACCCCCAGGTCCCTTTCTCCTACACTGCTCTCCAACAGGTCAGTCCCCAATATCCTAGAATTCTACGGCAATGGGTGGAAATATGGCAAAAGCAGAGGTTTATATAAAAGAGACCCTTGAAAAGGTGCATTAGACTGTCCTTGGAATATATGAAAGGAAAAATAGAAGAATCACATAGTGATGCAAAGGCAAGTGTACAAATACACGTTATTTCTCTGTTAGTGAGAAACCATGTTTCTCTGAAGTTTCCTTGATGCTAGAGAAGCTTGCAATGAGATTTTTGAGAGCACTGAGCACCGCCTCAGCTCTGCACCAGCC
Organism: Rhinopomastus cyanomelas; assembly: GCA_013400115.1. Lineage (NCBI taxonomy): Eukaryota > Metazoa > Chordata > Aves > Bucerotiformes > Rhinopomastidae > Rhinopomastus > Rhinopomastus cyanomelas. The sequence goes on along the minus strand of VXBP01010621.1, from coordinate 1,325,191 downwards.
GCCTGCATGAATGCTGCTCGTGCTGCTGCTCCCGCAGGTAGAACTGGCCCATAGCTTGGGGGGAAACTGCCATGTGCAGCTCTTGGCAGCGCAGACAGAAGGGAAAATGTCTGTGGCAATAAATACTAATGCAGATGGCTGGGGAAAAGGAGGGTAGAAGGGAATTCTCCTATGTGTGAGTGGAAGAGGGTGGATTTACCAAAACATTTGAGAGTTAATTGCAGAATAAAAGCCCATCCCTCCAAGGTGCACACTTCCTCCGCACGCCGATTTATTGCGATGACAGAGTTTACCCCTCGCTTTTTTCTTCATCCAGGCACATATTCGAATTGCTTTAGATTAAAGTGTACGTCCTGTTAATTATGGCATCCACTCCTCAAATTGTAATTGGTGTCTGGAGCTGAGGTCCTATAACTCTTCTTGTCACTGTTTCAAGGGGGCCTGCTTAATTTGCCCGAGGGAAGCTGAAATGGAAAGTACCGTCTTATTTGAGTAATGTGAGATATTTCTTGTGGCTTTAGTGATCAAATATTGCACTGCTTATGAGGGGTATAACTGGGAGGGGGTGTAGGGGGTGTCTGACAATAGGCAGTCCTGCCTGCCAAGACCTAATCAAGGAAGAAACTCCCATAATAATTTGAAGGGTTTTTATTACATCCTTTAAGGAGATGAAAGTAACAACACTCAGAGTAAACAAGCACCTCTAGACGCTGGATAAAAATCCTTACAGTCGGCTATTGTGAACGTCCCTGACAGGTCTTCCTTTTAAAAAAGTCAACTGAAAGGACTGTGGGAGACAAGAAACTTCCAGCTCATCTAATCACAAGTTTCTCCTATCTCTTGGGAAGCGTGTCAGGAACAAATGCTGAAGGGACAACTTTGTGGGTATTCGGGAGGAAAGTGCCCAACAGAGCCTTCAGGTGCTTACCAGAACTGACTGTTCTAAAACCACACCACCCAAAACTGCTGCGCACAAGACTCTCCAAAGCTCTCCTTCTAGTGCTTCAGGTATTGTCTAGTGACTTTTCTTTTCAGGTCAAGATAAATGGGCATCTTCAAATTGTACTCCAAAGCTGGATTTCAGCATCAGCCACACTTGCAAGGCACTTAAGACACCTCTGAATTTGTTCTCCCAGCAGCAATTTACTTCAATAAGTGTTTTCTCCCACAACTTCCCATTAAATTAAACAATTAGCCTGTTTTGTAGCTTTGAGGCCCTACTCTTTCTGCATGAATAAAGCGTGTGAGTTTTCTGCTCCTGTTTCCTCTGCCGGCATCATCCCCCACAAATTTTCTGTGCACTGACTTAACACTACGGAGTAACAGCGCTAGCTAGTAAGTGAAGTCACTCCTTTGCTTTTCCATTCTGCATAGCCAGACGTGCTTGCTGCACACAACTTGTTTTCACAGCAGTTTTTTATTCTGCTTGATGGATATTGTCTCAGTGTTTGAAGAGAGGTAGATTGGTAGCCATCCCCCTGTGCTCTACACTCATGAGGCCAGTTTAGGGCACCTTGATACAAGGTGGAGTGAGTGCAGAGGAGGGCAATGAAGCTGTTGAAGGGCCTGGAGAATAAACTTTATGAAGAGCAATTGAAGGAGCCAGGGCTGTGTAGTTTGAAGAGAAGGAGGCTGAGATGAGACCTCATCACTCTCTACAACTATCTGAAAGGATGTAGAGAGCTGAGTTCTGGTCTCTTCTCACAGATGATTAGTGAACACAAGAAGAGGGAAGGACCTCAAGCTGTGCTAGGGGAGGGTTAGGCTGGACAGTAGGAAAGTTTTTCACAGAAAGAGTGGCCATACAGCAGAACAGGCTGAGGTGACAGGGATGGGGCTGAGTCACCATCCTGAGGGTGTGTAAAGGTCATTTGGATGTGGTATTGGGGGATCTGGTTTAGGGCAGTTTTGTGGCTGAAAGAAAGTGACAGGAGCCCACAGTAGGTCCCTCTTTTCTTCACAGAAACGCTGAACCTGGCAATTCCTTCTTCTTTGGGCTTTGCTTTGGAAAGCAAGAGGTTAACATCCATCTTTTTTGGCTCTTGATGTCAAAGATCAGCGTGACAAATTGTCTCTAAATGTTTCTAGCCAGGAAAAGCTTTCCAACAGGCATTTCAAGCAGGCTCCCACTTGAACTGCTCTCGTTTCAAAGACGCAATAAGCAATCCTTTGGTGCACAGTCTTTCCACGCTCCCCTCAGGTGCATATCTATATCCTTTGTACGCATTTGTGAGAGCACCTCAGTTTTATATGGCCTTAATGCCTATCTGTCTGATGAGCTCTGTTTCTTGCTCATACCAGAGGGAAAGAAAAAAATCATAGTTTATCCTGTTTTTTTTCTTCATCAAGCAACAGCTAAAGGAATACAGGACAGCCTTTTGTTCAGTGCTCTACCTCGCCGTGACAACAATGAACAAGCCCTCTTGTTTGAGGCATAGAATCATAGAACCATTAAGGTTTTGGAAAAGACTTCCAAAATGATCAAGTCCAATCACTAACTCTACTCAGGTCACCGCTAAACCGTATTTCTAAGTACCAGTGCCATAATGTGCCACCAAATTTCTGATAATCAGGACTGTACCTGCTGCTGAGGAACAGGGACAAGCAGCAAGACTTGTGGAACAACTGGGCGGTGAATGGGATATAAAATCAGCAAGCACTTGCAAGAAAAGCTCTGCCACTGCAGGACACCAATGAATGTGCCCCCTGCAATTCGGGATGACAACTCTGGGACAGACTGAGGAATTCCAGCCATAGCATGGGATTCTTTTACAGCATCTTTGAAACCAGCCAGATAGACAGTCCCAATCAAAACCAGACTATTCCCTTTGTAGTTCTGTGGGAGAAAGACATTCGTCACCATAACGTTGCTCAGAGTTCTCACTTTGCCCCACACAGGGAGAAATACAGTCAGACTGCGGTATTGCTGAAGGCCTGTCTCTTGTCTACTACATTGTTAGTCACTGGCCACTAATTTTCATTTCAGCAGCAAAATCAGCAAGCTGACCAGCCTGCTGTTACCTGTGTCTCCTGTCAGACTGCACTGTGTGTCTGAGCAACAGTGCTCTACCAGCTTCTTGAGAAAGTGATAACTTACAGTTGAGAGTCCAGCACAGGCCTGGTTAAGATCCCTTTTTCCTTGACAAATTGCCTCAGGATTACCTGAAGTGAAGTGGATCTACCATCTTCTGGTGCATTCATTTCTATGAGGTATTTTTCATGTTCTTCACCACTTTGTTTTCCTAGAACTGCTTATATACAAAATTGGAGATTTCAGTTTTCACTCCCTGTTCTGTCACTGAAGAAGATCCAGAATCAAACTGGTTCTAGCAGTAATACCAAAAGGATGCTGCTGCTGACTTTTCTCCGTTCAGTGACTCTTAGCCTCACAGAGAATCACTGAATCATTTTGACTGGTAGACACCTTTAAGATCATCAAGTCCAAATATTGATCCAGCACTGCCAGTTCACCACTGAATCATGTCCCTCAGCCCTACATTTCCTGTCTTGTAAATAGCTAGAGGGTTGGTGACTCCACCCATTGCCCCTTGTCCTGTCATTGGATGTCACTGAGCAGAAGCTGGTTCCATCCTCCTGGCACCTACCCTTTCCATATTCATAAACATTAAGAAGGTTACCTCTCAGTCTCCTTTTCCCAAGCTCAAGAGACCCAGCTCCCTCAGCCTTTCCTCATCAGGGAGATGCTCCTCTCCCTTCAGCATCTTTGTGGCTCTGCACTGGACCCTCTCAAGCTGTTCTGTGTCCTTCTGGAACTGAGGAGCCCAGAACTGGCCACGGTATTGCAGATGTGGCCTCACCAGGGCAGAGTAGAGGGGGAGGAGAACCTCTCTCTTCAATGTGGTCATTTGTGTGGAGAGAAGTGCAGATGTCTCTGACCCAGGTTTTCTGAGAAGTTTCAAGAAAGGTCGAGATTACTAAGAAATAAACTATCAAAATCACAAAGGAAAGTGTCAAATTGGTGGGACTAGTGCCATACTTCTCAGAATCCTGCATCATTACAGCTGGTATCAACCTCACAGTGGTGGCTCGATAGAGTTAGGTTGATGGTTGGACTCGATGATCTTAATGGTCTTTTCTAACCTGTTGTGGCTCTCCAATTCTCTGATGGGGAGAATCTGTTAAACCATGACCTTTTCATGGCAATACACTTGCTAGGACACAGAGGCCTCCAAAACTCTTGCACAAGTTACAATCACCACTGTAGTACTTAATAGCGACAAATATCATTTCCGGTTATTCATGAAAAGCTGTCTTGCTGCTTTGATGTAATTCTGTCACATATAAGAATGAAGCCCCTAATGCCACATCCAAAGGATTCAGTAGCAACAGATGAAATTATACATGAGTTACAGAGAACATTGGGAGTTACAGAGAAGAGCACCCTGTAGTTGCATGCCATTTTCTATAGTTAATGTATACAGTTGTCCATTTAAGGTTTATGGCTACAACTTAATTCTGTGATTCTCTTAAAACACTCCTCATGAATCTATATGAACACACAAGTGAAACGTTCTGCTAGACTTGATAGTCTTTGTGAGCTGGTAAGAACTCATTAGCCAAGTTTCCTGATGTGTGGTCCCAGACTGTGCTACTCTGTCATCGCTCTGAGCTTTGCTGCTGGGAATTTTCTTGGCTTGTCTGCTCATGTGGACCAGGTAGGAGGACTGACTGCCAAGGAGTCAACACTGCCCTATGTTTCCAATTGACATGAGACAGACAAGAATCACAGAACGTTAGGGATTGGAAGGGACCTCGAAAGATCCTCTAGTCCAATCCCCCTGCCAGAGCAGGATCACCCAGACCAAGTCGCACAGGAACAAGAAATTGTTGAAAAAGCTGAATCTGATGTAAACATCAAAAAGTGAGATGCCTGCTCATAATACATGGGCTTGTGATGCCATTATTCTCAAGTTAATTGACTGACACATTTGTTGTCTTAATACACCACCTCCAAGAATGCATGGGCATGAAAATGCTGGCCTGATGATATATACGATGGCCAAATCTGCCACCAGCTGAGAAAATCGTAAAGGAGATAACCCCTTGCCAAGATCCTTGATGTGACTAACATCTCCAAGATTCTTTCTTTTTAAAATGCCCAAGGAATCCTGATCACATCCCATACTGACGACAGTGATCCATTTCTTGGACATCTTTTAAACTTTATCTAGAGGAGGCGTGAGGTGATTTTGGTCTCCTCGGGAACAGCTAGTGCAACTGGCTCTGCTTTTTCTCAGCTATGAAATGTAACAGACTCTTGGATACTGCCACGTCTGACCCTAGGATCTCCTTTTAACTCTGGAGGTTTTAAGAGCTTCACCAAAAGCACGCTAATTTGAGCTGTCACTCTCACGCTGTGCTGTCTCCAAGCTCATGGTCTGGTTGAATGTAAGGTGCAACCAGCCAAAGCTTTAATCCTTTCAAGCTGTTATTAAGGGAGACTGGCTGATGAAGTTTGTGGGGTTCCTCATTGTTCTGCATGTCACTCCTCATCTGACTACTGCACACAGCCCCCTGACGCTGTCCCACTGGACAAGCTGTCAAACCACGCCTCACTTGTCACAACCCCAACGTATCTGAAGCACTGCAGTAGAAGCAGGAACATATTTTGGATTAATCTCCAACATCTACCTGGCATTGCTTTGCATTACGAACAAGTAGTTTGCTCCGGGCTGAGGAGGTGTGCCAGAGGCAGCCCCTTCTGTTATCAAAGCCATTGCACTTGCCTCGTTGGAAACACAGACTGCCCAAGGGTGAAGTTGGAACTGCCGTGTCAACCAGTTAAAGAAAGGCACCTGTCTTTTGATTCTTCAGGGACCTCTCTGCAGAGCTCCCTACTGTTATTCACTTACAACCTAATAGTCCAAGCTCAGCAAAGTCTCTAGTCAAGTGTATAATTTTTGTTGTTCAGGGATCCTAATGGGTCACAGACCTCAGCACTCTTAAGAGGAAAGAGTATAGACCAGAGAGGAGTTGGATTTGTTTCCTTTAGCTGGATAATTTTATCACCTAACATATGCTCAGAGGGCTTCACGTGTTCTAAACATCTACTAGAGGTTGTTGTGTTATATGTGGGGGATGCTGCCCTTGTTTGTGTGAATAGAATTCATGCCACGACTTGTTTCTCTACTTCTTCATTCAAGCAGAAGCTAGAAAGGTGCGGGAGAGGCTGTTTGTATCAGTGGGGTTTTTTTGTATTGATGAGAAGTTTCCAGGCTGCTCTGAGCCTGTGTGTTCTGCTCCACAAACATAACCATGTACATGCAGGAATCCACTGGCTCAAGTGTGTGCAGAAAGCTGTTTTAGGGACAGCTTCTCTTCATTTTACCCATGAATGACTTCTTAGCAGGATTATTCCACATGAATAAGGAAGGGTTATCTGGTCTGTGAGACCTGCTTTCTTTTGAGTCTTGCAAGGGAAACAGTGGAAATTCTATTGTTGAGTCACATAAAACTAGATCAGGCAAGCTGCTACGAAGAAGACTGTGCCACTCGTACTCAGCCCTCTCGTGGGAGTTCATGTAAAAGACCCTCTTGCTAGGGGCATTTTCCTTTCCAAGGCCTCACGTTTACTAATCCTGGTAAGGGACTGTGTCTGTCTCCCTGTGCAGGAGGTCAACCTGGGAGAAAAAAGCCTGCTAACAGACCCTCATCCCCTTGGAACAGCAGAGCTCACTGTGATGAGCAGGCAAGGAATAGCCTCTCACATCAGGAACAAGTAGCGTCGCAAGGGGAAGAAATTCTTGTTCATGCCTATTTCTTCCAGCTAGCCATGTGTAGGAGATGGAGAAGTGAACCCTAAGGAGAGCATGGAAAACAGCCCTAGGCTCCTGCAGAAGAGATGGAGGCTGGGTGACATGCAGGGCAATTGTTTTCCCAACCCTAATTCAAACAACATTGGTTTCAGCCAGCTGTCTCACACTTTAACCCTCTTGGTCGGAGTTCTACCCTCTTGCTCCTACCCCACAGGCCTTTGAGGTTTCAAAGAAGAGCTTATCAGGCAGTATCTATTTTCTTTCTGAATGTGTCACGATCTCCTTCAATTAACTGCCTGAGTTTCAAGGCTCAGTCATACATTCACCACATTGGCAAGCTCCGCTGCTTCTGATGACTAATCACAGGCAGCCTCCCCCCGAATGCTGACAGAGCTATAATTTGTGTAATAGGCACACGCAGGACTCTGCCCTGTACTTGTCCACACACCAGTGCAAACACATCTCCCTGGGCTTACAGTAATTTGTACCGTGACGTTTCAATGCCAAGAAACAGGCCACTTGTCCTCAGCAGCCAGCTAGCAATAGTTGAAAGCAGGAGCTACAGCAAGGAGTTAAAAATCGTTAAGTTCACTCTAAAATCCAACACTGAAGGGCTGGTGCACTGTTTGGGTTTGAATTAGTCACTTGACCTCTGTTTGTTTTATTCATCCCAGCTGAAGAACTGGGCATGAAACCAGACCTTGCCACAGATCTAGAGCAGACTAAAGGAGGGAGAACAGAGAACTCTAAGAGGAAGAACAAAATTCAGCCACCACGTTGTCATCAGCGTAACAGCTGTGGGCTTCAGGTACAGCTCTAAAAACACCTCTCTGACTTCGGATATGGTTTCTCACACAGTGAGGGTTACTGCGGGTACGTGACCAGCGTACGCACGGCGCTTACGTGAGGAAGTACTAAATATTTCAGCTGAGCCTCCTGCCTTATGCTGCATTCAGATCTGAATCCCAAACACGGCAACACAGGCTAACGCATCCCCCACATTCTTCATCTGTGATACACAAGAGCAACAGCCAAAGATTCTTCTCTCATGAGATCACAGGAGGGCTTAGGTTGGAAAACACCTCAGAGTCATCTAGTTCCACACCTCTCACTAGGCAGGTTACCCAGAACCCCATCCAAACTGGTCTTGACTACTTGTTCAACACTGTCCAACTTTGCTGCAGGACCCCTTCAGGTACTGGTAGGGTGCTATAAGGTTGGCTTTGAGCCCTCTCTCCTCCAGGCTGAACAGCCCCAATTACCTCAGCTTGTCCCCATAGCAGAGGTGCTCCAGCCCTCTGACAGTCCTTGTGGTCTCCTCTGGACTTGCTACAATAGTTCCATGTCCTTCCTGTATTGAGGATTTCAGGACTGGACACAATCCTCCAGGTGAGGTCTCACAAGAGCAGAGCAGAGGCGACAAATCGCTTCCCTTGATCTGCTGGTTAAACTTTTGAAGCAGCAAGGATATGGTTGGCCTTCTGGGTTACTCTTACGTACTGCCAGCGCATGTCAAGCTTATTGTCTACCAACAGCTCCAAGTCCTTCTGCTCAGGGATGCTCTCTTGGTCTTGAGGATCACTAGCTCAGTCTCAGTAGACATAACTGATAAAATCTGAACTACAGAGATGGATGTGTCATAGAATCATTCAGGCTGGGAAAGACCCTTGGGATCATCGAGTCCAACCATCAACCCTACTCTACAAGTTCAACCCTAAACCAGATCCCCCAACACTACAGCTAAGTGATTTTCAGACACATCCAGGGATGGGGACTCGACCAACACCCTGCGCAGCCCATTCCAGTGCCTGACCACCCTTTCCATGAAGAATTTTTCCCTGATGTCCAGTCTAAACCTACTGTGTTGAAGCTCGAAACCCTTCCTTCTGGTTCTGTCACTAGCTACCTGTAAGAAGAGACCAGCACCAACATCTCTACAGTGTCCTTTCAGACAGTTGTAGAGAGCGATGAGGTCTCCCCTCAGCCTCCTCTTCCTCAAACTAAACAGTCCAGAATCTTTAAATCTCTCCTCATAAGATTTATTCTCCAGGCCCTTCACCAGCTTAGTTGCCCTCCTTTGCACTCACTTCAGCATCTCGATGTCTCCCTTGTACTGAGGTGCCCAAAACTGGACACAGTCCTCAAGACGCGGCCTCATCAGTGCTGAGTACAGGAGGCAATTACACAGTATCACAGTATTATCAAGGTTGGAAGAGACCTCATAGATCATCAAGTCCAACCTGTCACCACAGAGCTCAAGGCTAGACCATGGCATTCTCCTTCTCTGGAAACTTAAAACTCACCTGGACGTGTTGCTGTGTGACTTGGTCTAGGGGACCCTCCTCTGGCAGGGGGATTGGACTGAATGATCTTTCAAGGTCCCTTTCAATCCCTAATGCTCTGTGGTTCTGTGATTTGCTAGCACTTGAGAACTAACATCATTCTCCATTCTCCATGGACAAAGCGTCGTTCAGAGTCATTCTGAAGCCCACTCAGAATCATTGTGAAGCCTACCCAGAATGCTGCCATGGAACTCAGTCAAATTTGGTGTCCTGCACAAGGGTCAGTCCAACCAACATGCTACCCATGACAAAGACAGATACAAACCAACCATCAGGCAGACTGCAAGGAAGGCTGAGAATGGATTTTTCTACGTGTCTCTTTTGCAACGACGTGCAGTGCTGTGGTCCTGGCATGGAGCTGTGGGACTACAATACAAATGACTAGCAACATCCAAATCCTTTGTCTAAGAAGAAACAGGACTGGAATTCTTACTCACACGCATTGAGTAGAATGTTAAAAGTTATAGCATAATAAAGTTATAGCAAGTCCTAACTGCTGAAAACCTCCTTTTATACTTAATAGAAACTAATTTTATTATTACACTCGATGAAATTCAGGTAACCTGAGAAACCCAGAAAGGGCTTCTTGAATTTCTCTCCCTCAGGCTATTCATAAACAAAATGATGTACAACCCTGGAAACTTTATTTCATAATCATCCCAGAGTTTCATTTTTAAGAGCTGTTCAGAGGCAAATTCCAGCTGAAAACTTAGAAACCTCCTTGGCAAACTCATGTTTCAGAAGCTTTTTCCTTCTGCCATGGCTTTATTTAGCTTGACATATAACACTGTGCCTGGAACTTCAGTACAACAGTGAAGAGACTCTGAAATCGATTGCCTGGAGAGATGGTGGCTGCCCTCTCCCTGGAGGTGTTCAAGGCTAGGATGGATGAGGCCTTGAGCAACTAGGTCTACTTGACAGAAGACAGCTGGGACAGCTAGAAGTACAGTAGAAATGTCTTCAGATTCTGAGCTGTCCCCACCAGTCTACTACTCCCCTGGGATTTGTATTTATCTTTCCCTCAAGACTACATAACATCTACTGTGAAGTTGGTCTCACATCAACTGAACTTCAAACAAGACCCATTGAAGACACACACAAACAAGATCCAATGACTACAGGAACAAAATGTATTACAGTTGTAAATGGGTACACGTGGAAATGTCAAGAACTACTTCTACCTCTTCTTCCATGGCAGCTCTACCAAAGTGCAAAGCCAAGGCACAGAGTCTAACACGTCTCTTTCCAAAGTCATGGCATTGGTGACGTAACGATTTCCCTAAACTTCAATCAGTCATGAAAAATCACAAACAAATATAAAGAAGATAACTATGGCCTTGGATTGCCTCCAGAGGCCTGTGGTACACCGCAGGCAGAGGATAATGTAATTAAATGTGGGCAGCTTGCCGACTGCTCCCTGTTGGCTTTGCCCGGATGTGAGCGGAAGAAGTTTGCCCTAGTGCAAACCATTTGTTCACAGCGGTACCATTCTAATACCAATAGCGGTATTAGAAATAGTGTGGCCAGCAGGAGTAGGGAGGTGATTGTTCCCCTGTATTCGGCACTGGTGAGGCCACATCTTGAGCACTGTGTCCAGTTTTGGGCACCTCAATACAAGAGAGATGTGGAGGTGCTGGAACAGGTACAGAAGAGGGCAACTAAGCTGGTGAAGGGTCTAGAGAATAAATCTTATGAGGAAAGACTGAAAGAGCTGGGGCTCTTCAGTTTGAGGAAGAGACCTCATCACTCTCTACAACTATCTGAAAGGACATTGTGGACAGGTTAGTGCTGATCTCTTCTCACAAGCAATTACTGATACAAGAAGAAGGAATTGGTTCAAGTTACAACAGGGTAGGTTTAGACTGGATATTAGGAACATTAGGAAGAATTTTTTCACAGAAAGGGTGCTCAGGCACTGGAATGGGCTTCCCAGGGAGATGGTTGAGTCGTCATCCCGGGATGTATTTAAAGATTATTTGGATGAGGTGTTGAGGGATATGGTTTAGGGGTGAACTTGTAAGGTAGGGTGGATGGTTGGACTCAACAATCCCAGGGGTCTTTTCCAGCCAGACTGATTCTGTGACTTCTGAAAGCAGAGCATTTTCAGCAAAGATGATTTGCTGGGTGCTGCTGTTTCTTTCTTTGATCGGCTTATGAGTCAGCATTTGGATCTGGGTGGGAAAACAAATTAGTACATTGCTCAATCCCCTCCTTCTCCTCGGGAATACGGATGCTCTGCCCACAAGGTTTATCCTAGACTAAGTCTGGAAGCCTCTTTTGAGGAAGCCCCATGTTAAAAGTATTGGCAGCTACTGCAAAACCAAAATGATGGTGATGTGTGTTCCTGTGTTTCATCTTGTGAAATCAAGTTTAAAATGCTCTGCCCAGAATGTCAAAATCCAAGGCAGGTGTGAGAGGTCTGTGTGGCAACGTAAGCCAAGTAAGATGGAAGAATTGCTTCTCTGCTTTACTAAATGGGATCAAAAGGCCTTCCTCAAAAAAAACCCCGTGAAGGACAGCAATTCTGGATGGTGGGCTCAAGTTCTCTGAAACATGACATTTCGCAAGAGTGTGGTGGAGTATTGAAAAAGGCAAAACTCAACTGTGTGTGTCTCCCAGACTGCTTCAACAAGGCTCGGTCTTATACCCGAACACACACAATGAAGGCAGGCACAGGAAGGAGACTTGGCTCCAGCTTCAGATTCCCTGGTGGTTGGCACTTGGGGGTTATTTCCATTCTGTCTGACTTGCACCCTGTAATTGCACTGGGCCTGCAGATGACAACAGAACTACTCTGTTGCTGCTGTTTACAGGTAATTTGTTTGGGTTCAGGTGGTGATTTTTTTACACCCAGGGATGTGTCATGCATGTGTGAACACTGTGTTTCTCAAGATTAGCATTAAGCAATGCACCTGGGAGCTAACATAGCCTGCAGCCCTGTAAGAAGAGGTTTCTGGAAAGCCGTGCCTGTGATTTATCAAGAATGTAGCATAAGGTTCACGCATAAAATCCATCCTTAACGATACTGCGAAGGCATATTTGGAAGGAACAGTCACATTTTCTTACAAACAGGCAGACAGTTCAAAGCCAATTTGCTCACCAGCATCACTCAAGGAGAACCTCCTTCTGTTTGTGTTTGTACCTGTGAGATATCAAGAGGAGATAACGTCAGCACCTGGTTTGCTCCTGACTCTCACGAGTGACTTCCCACACGATTTGTTTCAGGGAGGATCCAAATAAACCATCAGTCACATCCCTACAAGTAGGTGCAAAACCGGGCAGCAGCTTTTGCACTCTTGTCCAGAAAAGGTGAGCCATGTACAACTTCTGCCTCAAATAACTGGCACAGGAGGATGACTGGCTGTACAGGCAAGGAAGCTTTGCCCTCAGCTGAGGACTGGGGCTCTCTTGAGACCTCCTTGAAGCAATAGTACCACAGATGTTTCTCCATGGATAGCGTTAAGGACCGAAACAGCCTGCCCAGGGAAGCAGTTGAGTCACCAGCCTCTCAGATATTTCAAAGAAGTGTAGATGTGATGCTTAATTATATTGTTCAGCAGTGGACTTGGCAGTGCTGGCCTAACGAATGGACTCAATGATCTCAGAAGTGTTTTCCAACCATAGACTCTCTAATTGGGGCCCAGAGTAAAAACCATTCCCAGCAGAGGGCCTTGGGACATTTGGAGCAGCTCCAGAGCAGAAGCCAGACACCATCCCTGGTTGTCTCTCAAGTTTTAGAAAGAGCATTTAGCAAGACTAGTCAGACACTGGAACAGTCTGCCCAGGGAGGGGGTTGAGCCACCATCCTGGGAGGTGTTTAAGGTTGTTTAGATGTGGTGTTGGAGGATCTGGTTTACAGGTGACCTTGGTAGAACAGGGTCGATGGTTAGATTTGATGATCCCCAAAGTCTTTTCCAACCTGAGTGATTCTATTATTCCAAGTTACCCTCCCTTCATCTGCAGCTCACACATACACATATGCACTCAAGAACAGCCACACCACAACTGACTGTAACAGTAGCCTGACTTTGACAACAGCCATCATCAACTGAGATAGTAAAAAGACTATAGCTACCCAGCGCATGGGCAGCTGACACACTTCTGGAATACCTACCTAACCTCCAACATCTAGGGTACATCCATGCTGCTGGCTAACTAACACTGTGGAGCCTGTCATGCATTTCATTTGACATATTTTTGGGTCACTCTCTCAGGAATACACAGAGAAGAAGAAAAAGAATATCGTGTCCAGCTCTGGTCTTCTCAGTTCCAGGAGGACACAGAACTGCTGCAGAGAGTCCAGCGCAGAGCCTCAAAGATGACGGAGTGGACTGTCTCCCTAATGAGGAAAGGCTGAGGGAGCTGGGTCTCTTGAGCTTGGCGAAGAGGAGACTGAGGGGTGACCCCATTAATATTTATAAATATGGAAAGGGTGGGTGTCAGGAGGATGGAGCCAGGCTCTGCTCAGTGGCATCCAATGACAGGACAAGGGGCGATGGTGTGAGCTGGAACATAGGAGGTCCCACATAAATATCAAAACTAACTTCTCACGGTGAGGGTGTCAGAGCATTGGAAGGGGCTGCCCAGGGGGGTTGTGCAGTCTCCTTCTCTGGAGACATTTAAAACCCACCTGGCCATGTTCCTGTGTGACTTGATCTAGGGAATCCTGCTGTGGCAAGGGGATTTATCTGAGTGATCTTTCTTGGTCCCTTCCAATCCCTAATGTTCTGTGATTCTGTGAAAAGGCATCCCTGGGATTGGTGTGGTTGAGCACAAAGTTTGAGATCAGAAAGGGAAGTGAAGATGTGGCACAAAGCTCGTCGTTTTCCATTTTCTTACCAAGCAAACACGTGCCCTGCATCTCGCATAACCGACTTCATTGAGCATCAATCTTTATTAAGTATTTCTTTCCCTAAACTTTAGAAAGATGTTGAATTCAATAGCATATGTCCTCTTAGTAAAGGAGTGCTACTCAGCCCCAGGATACCTGTGTCTATCTAAGCCAACAAGACTGGAGATAGGAAAGGGAGAGCCAAGATAAATACTGTTGTTTTCCAAATTGTCAAGAAATTCTCTGTTCAAATTTTGACAAAGGCTCAGTTTTACTTTTTATTTGGACTTGCTGGCTATAATGGATGCTTTCTGCAACAGTGGGAACATTTCTTGTGGATTCAGACATGGATTTTTTCTTGCAAACATGACTTCTTTCAAGTCCCACAAAACCAGGGACAGCTATGCTTATTGTCTTCGCAGGTGATGACAGTTCTGTGTTACAGCAGTGCATTCTAGTCTTGGCTGGACTCTGTGAGTTCAGTAACTTAGAGGAAAGGGGTAAATGATAGCTCCTGTCTACCCCAAACATCTTGGCAACATCCAGCCTCCCCAGTCATGCCTGCTCCAGAGTAAAGGGCACATATCCTGGGATCTTCTCCCAAGTTGTTGTACACCCAATTCTCACAGATAAGTCACAGTAACACTCTGTCAGGAAAGAGAATCTGGGGTGGGTTGCTAGAATGAGAATAGCTCCTGCAGTTTGTCCCTGGTTCTCCATTTCACAGAATCACAGAACATCATGGACTGGAAGATTATCCAGTCCAATCCCCTTGCCACAGCAGCATCACCTAGACCAAGTCACACAGGAACATGTCCAGGTTAAATGTCTCCAGAGAAGGAGACTCCACAATCCCCCTGGGCAGCCTGTTTCAGTGCTCTGTCATCCTCACTGTCAAGTTCTTTCTGATATTTGTATGGAACCTCCTCCTATGTTCCAGCTTGCACAATTGCCCCTTGCTCTATCACCAGATGACCTTGAGCAGAGCCTGGCTCCATCCTCCTGACACCCACCCTTTCCATACTTACCCACATTAATGAGGTCACCCCTCAGTCTCCTCTTCTCCAAGCTTAAGAGACCCAGCTCCCTCAACCTTTCCTCATCAGGGAGGATTTCTAGTTTCCTCATCACCCTCATTGCTCTACTCTGGACTCTCTCTAGCAGCTCCATGTCCTTCTTGAACTGAGGGCCCCAGAACTGGACACAAGACTCCAGATGTGGTCTCACCAGGGCAGAGTAGAGGGGGAGAAGAACCTCTCTCTATCTGCTAACCACCCCTCTTCTGATCCACCCCAGGATGCTGTTGGCCCTCTTGGCCACAAGGGCACATTGCTGGCTCATGGTCTCATTTCATGAGACCAAACACACAGTTGTTGCTGAGTGGATTTTCACAGTCCATTTGTCATGGTCCAAAGACTCTAATTTGGATGCCCTAATCTAAGGCATCAGCAATGACAAGAGCAAAGATCTGAGCCGTGGCAGAAGGATGGATGAGCAATAAACCCCTTTAGTATAAACTGCCAGTATGCTTAGTCTACATGGATGAGTATAAATCTAGATACAACAAGGATCTTAACTCATCACCAAACTGTTATGAAAGGGCAATCTCATTTCCTCTCACCAGCTTGTCTAATAACTCATTATTTACTCACTTCAGGTCTACTCATGTGGCTTTCCAGGTTAGTAGACTAGAGGGAAAAAAAACACAAGGCTTCCCACGTATTGTTGATAAATGGAGAAAAATACTAAGCAGAGACAAAGTTATGAGTCACCTGAATGCACTTAAGCCAGATGTAGAATTAAGGAACAGGCACTGGCACGCACACAGGAGAGAAAACACAGGAGAGAGGCTGTAGCCTCTCTCAAAAATGAATGCTGTAGGGCAGTAGGACTAAGGGGAGTTTAAAAAATAAAAGAGAATGAGGGAGTTGAGGGAGTGGGGATGGGGAGGGGGTGCCTCTTAACATATAAATCACAGTGTCAAAATCCTTTTATCTTTTGGCGCCCAAATCTCTCATCTGCCTTAGCGAATGATAAACAAGTCGCTGGCAATTCTTTGTGAATTTTTAATTGGTGTTTTCACAACCTTCTG
The DNA here is from genome assembly GCA_013400115.1 of Rhinopomastus cyanomelas. NCBI lineage: Eukaryota > Metazoa > Chordata > Aves > Bucerotiformes > Rhinopomastidae > Rhinopomastus > Rhinopomastus cyanomelas. The sequence goes on along the minus strand of VXBP01010621.1, from coordinate 1,309,150 downwards.
CGTGGTCTTTCTAAGAGAAATTAGCAGATATTTATAAGCAGGGTTTTATAGAGAGAAATCTCTCAAAGTCTGAGGGTGAGTCTGAGAAAGAGCTGGATGTCCTTTACTGTCCAACAGGCTCCTAGCTTCTGTCAGCTTTAGAATACACTCCCCAAGACTGGAAAAGGTAGGATGAAACTGTCTATGTTTGTGCAAGCACTAGGTTTTATGTAAAATGTCTGCAAGACTGGGTTTCGGCAGCATCTGGTCTCTAGTTTGCACACAGCGAGATGACAGCAAGACAGAAGTTTAACACTTTTCCCTGGTGACAACACAAAACTGATTTATACTGCTACAGCATGGAGGGAGAAGTGGGAACTTCAAGATATGTAGTAAATAATCTGTAACATGGTTCCAAGTACAATGTTTTCTGATCTTGCCTGCTGATCATAGAATCATTAGGGATTGGAAGGGACCTCAAAAGGTCATCCAGTCCAATCTCCCTGCCATCTGCCAGAAAGCTCCTTGAAGAGTGAAGTGTTTAGGGCTGCTGGTGGAAATGGTTTGTCAGATAGCCTATGAATAGATAGGCAACATTCCACTTCCTAAACCCATCAAAAACTGGGTTCTGTTCAAAAGCCAGGGAACAAAACCTGCAAGTATCACAACTTCATTCCTGAGGTGCCAAAAGTGGCCCGTTTTCAACAAGTTTAAAACTAGATTTTCATTTGTCAGTGAGAAATGCCATCTCCTTTTAAAGGCTGCTCTGTTAGAAAGGCAAGGAAAGGAAGCTAAATATTCCAAACTGAAATAAACACTTCTGCTTGCAGCTGAATGCATTTGTCTAGGTTGACTAACATTAATTTTCTCATCTTGCTGTTTCACCAGAAGAAGGAAAGCACTTACTTCTGTTTGCCTAACCCAATGTTAAGTTAGCCACTGAACCAAAATATCCATCACTGATCCCCTTCAGCTAATGACTAAGCCTTCTGCTGCTAGAATAAAGTGAGTACAAGTGAAAGGGAGAGTGTGTTGCCAGTACTTCTGAGGTTGCCACATTCATTTCAAATACTCTAAAGTGTGAAAGGAGCCATTAAGCAGTTCACCATTGCTTGAGCCAGAGCTGGACTGCAATGGCACCACCTAGAAACTCGACTCATCATCTCACTGTTTGGTCTTCTCTCTTTCCTGCTTCTGCAATATAGACTCAAACAGCAAATCCCCCAGGATGGCCAAGCACCATCTGAATTTGGTGTCCAGTGGTAGCTACCTGGTCCATAGGGAACGGTCTTCGGTACAAACCTGAGCTGCCACAGGAAGCATGGGCATGCTCAAATGCAACCCTCACTTTGTTTTCCCAAAATAAATACCACAAGTGGGTGAAATGACATCATTCCCCTTCCCTCAATGAAAAGACAATTGTAAGGAACAGTAAAACCCTAACTTTCTGCAAGTCACTACTTCTAGCTCTCCAAAATAGAAGAGGAGGACCAAGTCTTCAGTACTGAAGGAAAACACAGTTGGCCTGAGCCTGGATTTTCGTTGTTCGCACCTACTAGGTGTTAATGAGGTCTTAGGAGAAGTAGAACTGTAGACCACCAGAAAGTAAATTTGAGGCTGAATAAGTATAAACCTGCTATTCAATTGGACCAGTCTCATTTGGATTTCTTAGAACTATCTGGAACTGCTGAACCCATCAATATTTCAGAGGCGTTCTGGGTAGGGCACCTATCACAGCTGCACCAAACCTAACTGAGAAAAAGCAGCTCACTGAGAGAGTATCTCTGGAGCAAAGGACCTAGGGGTGCCAGTAGACCACAGACTGACCATGAGCCAGCAGTGTGCCCTTGTAACCAAGAAGGCCAATGATTTCTGGGGGTGCATTAAGAAGAGTGTGTCCAGTAGGTTGAGGGAGGTTCTCCACCCTGTCTACTCTGCATGTGGAATACTGTATCCAGTTTTGGGCTCCTCAGTTCAAGACGGACAGACAGATACTAGAGAGAGCCTGGCACAGAGCCATCAAGGTGATCCGAGGGCTGGAGGATCTGCCCTTTGGGGAGAGGCTGAGAGCTGGGTCTGTTCAGCCCAGAAGCGGGCAGACTGACGGGAGACCTGATCAGTGCTTATAAATATCTAAAGGGCAAGTGTCAGGATGACAGGAAGAGGCTCTTCTCGGTGGTGCCCAGTAAAAGGACAAGGGGCAGTGGGCACAAACAGGAGGTTCAATTTGACCATAAGGAAAACCTCTTTTATGGTGACGGTAACAGCACTGGAACAGAGTGCTCCTCTGCCCAGAGAAGTTGTGAAGTCTCCACCTCCAGAGACACTCAAAACCCACCTGGATGTGCTCCTCTGTGATCTGCTCTAGGAGATCGTGCTCTGTAGGAGGGCTTTCTGGACTAGATGATCTCCAGATGTCCCTTCCTACCTTTTATGATTCCATAATTCTATGAAGCTCTGACACTGAACAGTTTGCAATCACTGTGCCAATCAGCCTTCCCTTACCTTATCCAAGCTGTGCACTAAATGGGCTCAGGAGAACCAAAAACTGAAAGCATTTGTAAAATTTTTCTTCTTTTTCTTCATGCCAGGTTGAGAGGAGGGGGGAAAAGGGAATCCTGAAATATGAAAGAGCCTTTCTGTTTCTCCCACAGCTGTAGCTTATTAAGGAGACTGTCAGAACTGAGGACACTCTGACCAAGTAACTCCAGGTTTGCTCTGGTAGCACAGGAATATCAGAGGCTGACAGGGTGCCAGGAATTGCCAGCAAACTGGCAGCAAAGGGAAAACCCAGCCTGATGTGGAGAGTGTTCTGTGGTGCAAACACTCCTGGAGGACTGAGAAATTGCCTGAGAAGCCTAAGTCATTTGAAGAGACTGTGGCATGTTAGAACCCACAGAAAAATGTTTCTCCAATGCATTATTTATTGCTTTTCTGTATTTATATAATATCCAGCTTCCTGAGAGTAATTTGCTTTGGATTGTGTAACACTGGGCAGAACATCAAACGTATGCTAATCAGTGGTAATAAAACACTAGGTTTTACGGTCACTGAGGTATTAAATATTGCTAATAAATTATAGGGCTAGCATTTTAAATGAGCTATAGTTTGGGGACGAGCAGTAACACCATGTCTGAAAGCATTAATTGCTATTGCCCAACTTCCTAATCATCAAGAGTTTCAAATATGTTTCTGAACCAATCTATCACTCTCTGTTAGGCACACAATGAAATACAGCTGCATTTGAAAAGCTTCAATAGTGGGAAGTTTTTCCCCTCTTCAAAGCACTCTACGGGCATGGAAACACAGTACCTCTGTGAAACAGTTAATTATTACTATCCTCATTTTATACATGGGGGAAGCAGAAGTGCAGAGAGGTTAAAAGTCTCCACTGAGACCACCCAGCTTGCTAGAGCTGGGGTTTGCATCACGGGCGGACACACATCCTCCAGTCTTGCAGCACAAGGAACAGGCAGTATTCCCTTTCCACAGACACAACCCAACCGTGCAGCAACAGTAGTCCTGTCACAGCAGTGGCATCCCATCCCCACAGAGCGCTGCTGCTTCGTATGGACTGGCAGGGACTCAAGGCAGCAAGAAGCACTACACTTCTCCCCGGATAACTCAGAGAGAGGGAAACTGCCACCTGTATATGAGAGACTCTCCTGTTTTCCAGGACACATTTTAATAGCAACGTTTCTGAGAACAGTTGTCCTATCCATTTCACCACTATCCCAGCCTCCAGGGAGAGTCCTGCCCATCACTTGAACCAGCTTTGTTGGGGCAGCACACCATGCACACGAACACCACAGTGTTCTCCAGCACGCTGGTGTAAACTTAACACCCAGATGGATCTCAAGAGCTGTTCTGCTGAGGGCTTTTCTTAATTGAGAACTGAGCACACACCGTGAGTCATGCTGGCAGGTGTGGTGCTGTGTGAAGTGATCCAGGTGCTCAGGAATGGGATTTTGCAGGGTCATAACACTAATGTCTCAGGGGGTAACAGCCTCACTAGTGAGATGGTCCTTGCTGAGAACGGCACCAGGGTCAGGTTTCAAAGCAAGGAACACTTTCCTGTGTTCCTAAGAGAATACAGGAGCTCCTAAGGGATGCCTGACAGGCCCTTTTGAGAAACAGAGCTTACCCTGCTCAGGACTGATAGCCAAAAGGGCCAGAGACAGCCCACGCACAAAAGATTTGAGGAGCCTGGCAGTGCTCAAGGACAAACAGTCTGGCCTCTAGCCTCCATTCAGTTTGTTTTAGCCCAAATCCCACACAGTACAAAAAATATAAGCCATCTTTCTTCTATTGCTGTCCATTACATTCTCCCCAAGCACAATCCCAGTAAATAAGGCTCGTGGGGAAGTGCCCTCATCTGCATCCATGTCCTAAGCATGCAGGTCACTTTCAGAAAACTCAAGGCACTTTGCTGCTGCCCATCAGACCACAGGCTTTGGGTCAAGACTGAACAAGAGCAGCCAGCCCTGACTCACCTGTAAGAAACAGGGGCTACATCCAAACATACAATACAGTCACAGAATTGTCCAGTCTGGGAAAGATGTTTAAGCTCATCTAGTTCAACTAATAATCTGCACAACTTTTAAACGTGTCCAGGGATGGTGATTCAGCCCGCTCACTGGGCAGCCTGTTCCAAGGCCTGATGACCCTTTCAGCAAAGAGGTTTTTCATAATGTCCAACCTAAACCTCCCCTGGGTGCAACTTGAGGCCATTTCTTCTTGTCCAATAACTTGTTACTTGGGAGAAGAGACCAAGACCCACTTCTCTACAAACCCTTTTCAGGTAGTCATACACTGTGGTAAGGTCCCCTCCTTTCCACATCCTTTTCTTCACACTAGACCACCCCTGTTCCCTCAGCTGCTCCTCCTAAGTCTTGTTCTCCAAAGCCTTTACCAAACATGCAACATGACAGCAAGTCTGTAGGTGGGGAATGACTCCCACAACCCAGAAGAGCCTGTAGTTTGTCCAGCAATCATGTCAGGGTGAGGGTGCGAGAACAGCTCAGACTGGCCAGCAGAGACCTCTCAGAGCCACAAGATGGGTTTGTCCTGCCAAGCTGCCTGCTGCACCCCCCCTCTGGCCACTCTGCCAGCTGTACTGTTCTGGCAGCTCTGCTACTTCCTTCCAAAGCACAGGAGGACACAGAGCCTGGCTCTACAGTCAGGTAGCTTCACGCTCTCCACAGAGATGGAGAGTCAGTCCTCACCTCACCTGGGGCTGGGCCTTGGATGCGGTGTAAGATACTACCAGCCCTGGCAGAGAAGCTCCTGCTGATATGCAGAGCAATACCAAGGCTGAATGCCAACCCTGTGCCACAGGGTTTCCAGTATGGCACGTAGAGCATGAAGACATGGTATTTGGCAGTGGCAGCCTGCTCCTCTGCTCTGTGGCCTTTTTGCTGGCTGCCTTGTGCCTCCTGTTGCAGGCACTTTGCATGTGGCACAGTCCAGACCACCTCAGAGGAGCCAAGGGGGCCCACAGACCCCCAGTACCCTCTCCCTGGCATTGCAATTAAACTGCTCTCACTGTTCTTGAGCAGGGTCCAGTCCCAGGGGAAGCAGCAAGAGTTAAGAAGCCACCGTCCACCTTCCCAATGTCTCCCTGAGCTTTTAACTGCTGAGGACCGTCGTATGCTCTGTTAGAACACCAGCCTCAACTTTGGAAAAGCCATGCCTGTGTTTAGAATCATAGAATCATCAAGGCTGGAATAGACCTCCAGGACCATAGAGTCCAACCGTCAACCCAACACCATCACGCTCACCAAACCATGTATCCAACTGACAGAGTCACACAGTTTTTGAACACTTCCAGAGATGGTGACTCCACCACTTCCCTAGGCAGCCTGTTTCAGTGCCAAACCACTCTCTCAGTAAAAAACTTCTTCCTAATATCCAGTCTAAACCTCCCCAGTGCAACTTGAGGCCATTTCCTCTCATCCTATCACTAGTGACCTGGGACAAGAGACCAACTCCCACCTCTCTACAACCTCCTTTCAGGTAGTTGTAAAGAGTGATAAGGTAACCTCTTCTGCCTCCTTTTCTCCTTTGCAAGAGAAGTCCTTGGAAAGTTCTGCTTGCATTTCTTGTGTAGTCAGGGCAGTGAACAGATATGGCCTCCGGTTGCAGGAACTAGGTTTGGATTCATAATGACAATGAGTTTGAATGCTTTCCCAGAAGGCTGCCTCTTCATCTGCACTAGGCAGCCAAACAGTGCTGGAGCACATCTGGTCACTAACAGCCTACAGCAGTGCATGAGCAGTGCTTTGCTGTCTGTACATTCTGCCAGCACGAGCAACTCCTAAAATCTTTGTGTAGCTTTTTCTGTCTGGTTGTCTGCTGCTTGCTCTCTTGTATCTGGATCTGCTGCTGTAGAACAGACTTCAGAGGAGCAGAATCAGTGTGGTATAGTAATGAGGTACACCCCACAGATGCTCTGCCTGAGTTTCTGCCCACCGCTGTATCAACAATGAGCCTAGTCACAGACACAGAGTGCCCTAGCAACCCAAGTCCATTTGAGGAGCCCTCTCCTTGAACTCCTGAAGATCTTTTCCTATATAGACTATTCCAAAGCACACACTAATTAATACTGATTTTGGAAACTACAAAACATGTCAGTCCCACTACACACCAGAACCACTTCCATCCACATCAAAATAACCCAATTCTTTTGCCAGATTTATACAGTCACAAATCTCATTCTTTCTAAAAACCCAAACACCATAAATATTTACTTGTCTGTCCAACACACACCTTGTTTCCTGCTTGAGTATTGCAGGTAACACTAGTTTAGTCATGCAGCAAACAGATGTGACTTCCCTTTTGCTCCCTCCCTCTTGTTCTACTAGCTTCTGATTCAAGTACATCCAGCCATTCCACTTGCTCTCCTACTGCCAAAATCTGCCCATAAAATTCCTCTCAGTCCAATTTGTTTCTTGTGAGCAGAATGGAAGGTGTCAAAGGGTCACTGAGTCATTAGTGATTCCATTAGATGACTACCATTAGTCATCGTTGGGCACTTGGCTTCTCATGTTAGCTGTCATGAGCTGAAGACAACATAAGTAGTAAAATCACTCTGCCATGCTACTGTGCAAGTCCTCTGCCAAAGCCTGACACTTTACAGCAAGCTCCATCATTATCCTAAATCCAGTGACTGTGGAACTGACTCTAGGATCAAAATATGAACTGTCCCATAGTTGAAAATGTACTTCAAAATGTTCAAGTCCAGCTCCCTACTCCTCTGGTATCACCAGAAGAGGGGATGGATATGGGGATCTCTTCTTGAAGCATTGTTTCTTGGCTTTGCAGATTTATTTATTCCTGGAATACTTATCTGGTTCCAGTCTGGAAATACTTAAGGCAGACTTTCTCCCCACACATTTTCTTCTCCTCACCAAGTGTCCTCTGATGGTTCAAGTGCTCTTGAAAAAGCCTGACATGCAGTTGCTTGATCTATCCACTTGATCATCCAGGGAGACACATACACCTGTATATGGTGGTAGATCAGAATAGAGGTGGTTTGTAGATCGAGAGATTCTTCTCCCCCTCTACTCTGCCCTGGTGATACCACATCTGGAATACTGTGCCCAGTCATGGGCTCCTCCATTCAAGAAGAACACATCTGTTTGAGAGAGTTCAGCACAGAGCCACAAAGATCAAGAAGGAAGTGGAACACCTCCCTGATGAGCTTGGAAAAAAGGAGACTGAGGAGTGATCTCATTAATGTTTATAAATATGGAAGGGGTGGGGGTCAGGAGGTTGAAACCAGGTTCTGGTCAGTGTCATCCAATGACCAGACAAGGGGCAATGGGTATCAGCTGGAACAGAGGAGGTTCCACATAAATACGAGAAGACACTTGTGGGGGTGGCAGAGCACTGGAAGGGGCTGCTCAGGGGGTTATGGAGTCTCCTTCTCTGGAGATGTTTAAAATCCGCCTGGACGTGTTCCTATGTGACTTGGTCTAGGGGAGCCTGCTGTGGCAGGGGAATTGGACTGGAGGATCTTTCAAAGTCCCTTCCAATTCCTGATGTCCTGTGTGTTTCCCACAATGTACTTGTTCCTTGAAGCCTAAGATGAGGTTTGCATCCAGAAAAGATTTAACCCATGATCTTAAAAGTCTACAAGCATACTCCCAAATGGTGGATATTGAAATCTGAAGTAATTTGGGTAGGAGAATCCTGTATTTGGATTATTTATTACAAGTTGGGAGTTGGACTTGATAGTTCTTATGGGTCTCTTCCAGTTCGAGATATTCTATGAAGTCATAAGAAAAGCAGATTTCCAAATGTAAGAAGAGGAAGGAGAAAATTATGGGAGTTTTCCAATGATTATTGCTGTGAAGAAACCATCTTGGTATCCACATGCTCAGTTTTTCTGTCCCATTTTATCCACAGTTCTCAGACAGTGCTACTACATGCCCCATCATGCCCTAAAGGAGACAAGTGCCAAAACTAGCACTGCAAAGCATGTAAGCATCTGAATAAAAATACTATTAGGATGAGAAAGCTATATTGGATTATTTTTTTGTCTCATTTGAAATGCAGAGAGGTGCAAGGAAGAAAGTGCTTTATCTAAAGTATTTGTATGAACCCCATTACTGTAGCATCTTTACAATCTCTCACGTATTTATGCTAACAGAGCACTTGCAAGGGAGGGAAGTATAATCTACCACACATTACAGATGAAGAACAGGAATTCAGAGTCCTTAAAAGTACTTAGGAGTCAAACTCTCACTGATTGCAACAAAGTTGGGTCCCTAAGCTCACAGCCCAAAGAAGCTACCATATGTGCACATAACCACGGGGCAAGAGACTTAACACATTCTGAACTCAGCAGCCTGGAGACCACACAGAGTGGGAAGACTGCCTACAGTACACTGCTCCCTAGTCCATTCTGCACTCCCTGTTCCTGCAGCAAATTACTCCTGGTGCTATGCCCTTCTCCTTCCTTGACCCTGCTGAAAAGCATCCTGCTTCCTCCAGACCACATCATAAGATCATTTGTATTCCAAAAGTCATCGCTGAGTGCTTGCTCTCCCTCTCTGCCTTGCTGTCATTGCAGCCAGGACCCTCTCTGCTCCATCACCTAACTGCCTACCATTAGTAACAAAAGCCATCAAGCATAACAAGACTGATCTCAGATCTCGTCCGCGCTTTACATATTCCTCCATTTGACAGGGAACTGATCGTTATTCCCCAAGAGCCATTTTCCCCCTCATTCCTTCCTAACATCATCTTAAGGCAATGAAGTTTATGCCCTCAAGAATCTCAAACAGCTTACCAAAGTCAAAGCAAGGTCAAATGGTTGATACTCTTACTCTAGTGTTATCTGGACTTAAGAGAAAATCAGAACAATTTGACATGATTTGGAGAAAGAGTGTGAGTAAACCTCTGCTGCACAGCCATGTATGGACCAGGAGATGACAGACGGTCTGCAGCCATAAGAGTGGGAGTCAGTGTCTGGGGACCCTAGATAGACAGATCCTAGATGGATAGAAGTAAAAAAATCTTCTGAAGAACATTCGTGTTGCTGGTTTCTCCCATAATTTGCTGGGCAATAGCCAGATTAGTTTCTCTTGTAATTCAGCCCCAGACCACCACTGTGTTTTTCCCAATCCAGCTCATACCTGCCTTCCAGAAACTGCTGTAACTTTAATACCTGTTAGTAAAGTCACTCAATTATAGATCCACTGAAATGACACTCTCAAGAGAAGATGGGTATTGTGCCCACTAAGTTCCTCCAGTATGTGCCATTCCACCCCATCTGTGGCACACTCAGCGCACAGCGCGCACGGGTGCTGGTGGAAGTTACAGCTTTCACATTTCCTCCTCATTAGACCGAGGCAAACTGTTTTCTGCACTGGTCTCAGAGCTTTGCTCTCCCCTCCACTGTTTCTGATCACTCTCACACAGACTGCAGTGGCAAAACTGTCAGCAGTTCATAAGAGGGCAAAATCCTTTCAGATGTTGCCTACAAGTTTCAGAGCTGTTTTCAGCTTTACTTCCTTTCTTGTTTCCTTGCAGATATTTCTTTGATTCCTCAGAGTGAATTTGGACATCAGATATATGATCAGCGTGTGGGATGCTTTCCCTACAAATTGGCCACGTGCAGCTGTGGTTGGGCTGTTGGATCTCCAGAGATCAAAATGAAAAGCATCCGAAGTCTGTATTGTTTTTCGACACCCTAGACTGTTACAGCAGAGACTGGAGGGAGCCAAACTTCCTTAATCACAGAATCACAGAACATTTGACAGGACACCAGACTGAAGTCATCTGGGCACCAGACTGGATCCAACTCCAGTAGCTGGAGATGAAGACAACCAATCTTTTAAATTTATCATAGGAGAGATTAAAAGGTGCTGATCAAAGCGTACGCCCTGCTGTCATTATCTGGACTACTATGAATATTTCAGTGAAGCCGACACAGGCTGGCATCTGAATACAGCTCCTTTTCCCCCCTCACTCTGAACACATCTCTGTGCAAGACACAAACAACAGAAGATTCCCCAGGCCACGGGGTCCTGTGGTTTATTTAGCGTGTTGATTTTCTATTTGAAAATAATCTCCAGAGAGCAAAGAATTACAGGTTTTGTTTGTTACAGTCAATGCACAGTGGCTTCCTCATTGCTCCAGTGCTGCTCTTGGTCTGCGCTCTCGCTTGGCAGGTGAGAGGGACTGGGAGGTGCTCTGCTTTCAGTTCAGTGAGAGAAGCCACTATGGTCTGGGCCGGGGTGCATCCTACAAGACACCCTCACTGCCCTCTTGGCTGGAGGCAGTGGCAGCAGAGAAAAGGCCTACAGGGAGAAAAGGGAGGGGAAATAGTTGGAAAGACCGAAGCAAAAAGCAGCAAAGTCTGTGGGAATGGGATACTACAGCTTTAGGGCCTGGAGACTAAATCTTGTGAGGAGAGATTGAAAGAGTTGGGGCTGTGTAGTTTGAGAAAGAGAAGGCTAAGGGAGGACCTCATCACTCTCTACAACTATCTGAAAGGACAGTGTAGAGATGTTAGTGCTGGTCCCTTCTCACAGGTTATGTCACATGTAAGGAAGGCCAGACTGCTCAGGAAGCTTCCTTTATCCCAGGCATAACAGAGAATCAGATATAGCCAAGATTTGGGTGTGAAGGCTTGGCCTTTCCATGATCTTCTGTACTCTCACAGCTCTTTACAGTTTCTGAAGTTATTGCACAGCAAGAGGAAAAGTAGATGAAATGATAAAACAGCAAGAGCAACAAATAAAACAAAGCCTCAGAGAGGGAAGAACCTCTTCACAATTAGTTGGTTTGAAAGTGGAAAGAAGGAAGCCTCCTCTTTTTTAATTTCTCTCCATCTGTTTAAAATTGTATTAGAGCAATTCCTCAGCTCCTGGGATGAGACGTTAGCGAGATTTGCTGTCCTTTTTAATGCAGGAGTGTGATATGAGAAGCTGAGGACAAACCTTCTGCAGTTCAGGCAGAGAACTTCCTAACACTAGTCAGGTTTCCAAAGCAAATATATGTTTAAGCACAATCACAGTATTTCAGGAAAATTTTAAAAGCTTTAATCAGAAAGAAAGGGTAAAGGAACTTTCATTTCAGGTGCAGTTCAAGCATCATCCATCTTCCTTCCCTTCCACAAGGGCAAACAGTCTCAAATTGCAAGTTCTGAAAGATTTTTCCAAGTCTCCATTTTCCTTGAGCTGTAATGGTCCCTTCAGGAAGTTCTACCTCTTATTCTACAGTGGTCAGCGTTCTTTCCAGCTGTTCCCTTCTCCTACCTCACTAGCAAAAACCAGGGATTATATTCATGTTTTTGATGCAGTCATAAATCTAATTTAAACTTATGCACTTTTTCATGCCAACTCATCCTAATCGGATGTGTTTAAAAGTCACTTAAATGTAGTGTTGGGTGATGTGGTTTAGGGGTAACCTTGCAGAGTAGGGTTGATGGTTGGACTGGATGATTCCAAGGGTCTTTTCCTGAATGGTCCTAGGATTCTAATGTCCCTAGCAAATACTGTTCAGCTATTAGGATTCTTTCTAGGAGGAAGGCTCTTCCAGTCTTTGTCTTTGCTGTGAGGATTTGTGGACAGGCTGGGGGTTTTTTTTAAGAAGGAAAAAATAAAAAAGAATGAACTCCTGAACCAGTCTCAGGTTGAAGCCTAAGAACAGCAGCCAAAAACCTCAAAGGTCCAAACAAATCTCAAAACATGTATGTAAGAACAGGAGGTGGCCTACCACACCACATCCCTGAGCAAGATTTCCTGAGGAAGAGCTACATCTCCAATGGGCTGGAGTGAAACACCGTCCCTGTCTTGTACCTGTTCACCCATCCTGACCGGGCTGCAGCCAGGTTTTGGCAGTAGAGAAGCCCTCATTAGCACTTTCCCGGTTGTTGCTGCACTTCTGAATAAACAAGCAGAGAAAATGGCATTTGTTTGCTGAACCCACTGGTGATGTCTTGAGGATATCAAAACAATAAACAACTAGACACTTAAAGGTATTTACTGACCTAAATGATTCCGTGGTTCTATTCTATGACAGATGACAGACAATGATTCCCTACTGTGCCTTCCCTCTTCAGGAATGAGCAATGCTGCTTCAGGAATACTGCTGGCGGTATTAATTCTCTTGCTAACATAAAAGAGATGATGCAGAGCCTTTTAAACAGATTTTTGACCAAAGCTGGATAAAAACACAAGGAGATTTCAGAAAAGTATCTGAAGGAGAGATGGGTGACAGGACAGTTGGAGGAAACTGTTTCCTGACTTTACTAGCTGGACAGGACATGAGTAGGGAGGGAGAGGCCAAACAAATAGGGAAGATGACAAGCACACTTGTGGTGGTACCTGTTGTTGTGAAGCTGAAAGGGTTCACAGGCCAGATTTTCTGAGGAGATGGTGAAGAAAGAGAAGAGAATTAAGGGAAAGACTGAAGTGGAGGGTAGCAATAGCTGGGGTCACTTAACAGAGCAGACTGCCAGGAGAGGCTGCAGAGAGCAACAAAAAAAGTCGTAGGCATTAATGGATTGGAGGTCTTGAGAGGACAAGGTGATGCAAGGGGCAGAGGGTAAATATGCTTTGTTGAAAGAATGGAGAGGTGGGAGAGAAAGCAGTGCTCAAACAGATCAGAGGAGAACTAATGTTTTGGGAAAACAGGAGCAAGGCTCTTTCAGTGAGCAAGAGTACTGGTCTGGGCTTGTAAGTCAAGTGAAAGGGTGCGGGAAGCAATACAAGGGGCTGAGAGGTCCGGAAGGATGTCAGCAAAGGCAGCACAGCTAGCTTCAGATGTGATTGTAAAGAAAAGCAGGTATCATTAAACTTCAGGAGGCAGTGGGAGAGCAGCCACGAGCCAGGGAGGTGCCTCACTGGTACTTGCCTGACACAGAAGAAGCTGGCCAGGGCTACAAGCACACACTGCGGGAACAGCGCAGGGCCTTGACAAAACCTGGCAGGTCTTTCAGATCCCAGCCTCTCCCCACCCACACCCCACCAAAATGAATAGCTCCATTCATTTGGACCAGGGTATTGATTTCAGAGTCTTCTCTAACATGGAAATTCATTGAGGCCTCTTTGCCTTCTTTAAGCCATTTCCTGAGTGTTTCTCCAAGATCAGAGAGTGCCTCCTCCTGACCCCAGGAAGAGCCCAAGACCAGAGTGCTGGCAAAGCTGGTAAAAGAGTCATTAATCAGCAGATTAGTTCCCAGCCACACAGGTCAGCACCAGAGAGTCCTCTTCTTTCTTGTCAGCACAGCCAACACAGGAAGGAGCCACTGTCGCTCCTGCTCCTCTGATGAGCTTGCAATTAGTTTAGACAGATCAGGGATCTACAGGCGTAGCCTGTACTGATAGGTTATGAACACTCATGGTTCAAACTCCCAGAGAAAACTGCAGCACTCTGACATCAGCTTTTGATCTAAACACTGCATGTCTTTGTGGCAGCAGCTGATACAACTGCCTCGAGATGATTATCACAGTGTTGTAAGTGCAGCAGCAATGGTTTGACAGCTACTGCACTAAGACCTCTGCCTGTCAGGTTTATTGCTTGTTTGCTCTCTCAGCTACTCAGCCTACTGGGTTTTTTTTCTCTCTTTACTTACATCAGAAATGCTTTTTGAGCACAAGTGAGTTTTTGCCCTCATCTGGGGCACATCTAGTACAGTACAGTCTGTCCAGCATGGAGGACAACGTAAAAGAACATACATGGCAGTCGCTTCAAGAAAGATGAGGAGCTGGAGCAGGTCCAGAGGCGAGCAACAAGAGTGGTGAAGGGACTAGACAGAAAGGCTTATGAGAAGAGGCTGAAGGAGCTGGGGTTGTTTAGCCTGGAGAAGAGGAGACTCAGGGGGGACTAGCAACATGAAGAGAGGGTAGGGCCTGAGGCTGCACCACAGGAGGGTTAGTTTGGACATCAGGAAGCCCTTCCTCATGGAAAGGGTGATCAGAGGCTGGACTGGACTGCCCAGGGCAGTGGTGGAGTCCTCATCTCTGGAGGTGTTTAAGGACAGACTGGCTGTGGCACTTAGTGCCCTGGTCTGGCTTGATGATGTGAGAGGTCTTTTCCAGCCTCAATGATTCTGTGATTCTGATGAGATCCTAACTACCCTATACAGGCTGCCTGCAAAAAAATACACTTAAATATGTAATGACTTTAACTTCAGATACTGCAGGACTGAGCTAAAACAGATCCTTCGTACTACAGACAGCTGTTGCCAATAAGCTCATAACCAGGGCACACACACATCTTAAACTGAGCTACAGCAAGAATACAAACACGAGTCACAGTGTCTTTGGGGGATTGCACAGAGCTGACCTGATTAGCACTGAGCAACTCATGATATAACACGCTCTACGTTGCAGATGCTACAGAAACCCACCAGCAGGGTACACTTGCACTCTGTGACCAAGGCTGGCACCTTTCCTCTTTTAAAGGAGAAACTTGCCCTGCTATTGCAGAACCACAGAATGGCCAGTGTTGGAAGGAACCTTGAAGATCATCTAGTTACAACCTGCAGAAGCAGGGACACCTTCACTAGATCAGGTTATTCAGGGCCCCAGCCAACCTGGCCTTGAATACTTCCAGGAATGGGGCAACCACAACTTCCTTAGGCAACCTGTTCCAGTGTCTCACCACACTCACAGGAAAGCATTTGTTCCTCATGTCCAACTTCAATCTGCCCTCTTCAAGTCTGGAACCCCTGTCCTCTCACTACACATGTATGTGAAAAGCCCTATCCCAGAAGAGCAGAGGTGCCTCACTGGGACACAACAATGCTCTCAGTGCAGATCGCCCAGCCTCATTACATTTCATAGAGTCACAGAGTTGTTTATGTAGAAAAAGAACTTTAAGACCAAGTTTTAACCATTAACCTAATTTTACCAAGCTCACTGGTAAACCACATCCATCAGCTCCATATCTCCATGAGTTTTAAACATATCAAGACATGAGGATTTAATAATCTGCCTGGACACCCTGTTTCAACACTTGATGACCAAAAGCAATTTGAGGCCATTTCCTATTGTCCTATTGCTCGGAACTTTGTGAGGAGAGATCAATATTCATCTCTCTACAACCTCCTTTCAGGTAGCTGTAGACAGCAGTAAGGTTGCCTCTCAGCCTCCTTTTCTTCACACTAACCAGCTAATAGGGCTCTCCAGACCCTTTGCCAACTTTGTTACAGAATCACAGAATTATTGAGCCTGGAGAAGACCAGCCCACGACATAACGTCACCACAATCAGCTAGACCATGGCACTAAGGGCCACATCCGGTCTGTCCTTAAACACCTCCAGGGATGGGGACTACACCACCTCCCTGGGCAGTCCATTCCAATACCTGATCACCCTTTCCATGAGGAAGGGCTTCCTGACATCCAACATAGCCCTCCTCTGGCAGCTTCAGTCTCTGCCCTCTCATCCTGGCGCTGGCTGCCTGGGAGAAGAGCCTGACCCCCACCTGACTACAACCTCCCCTCAGGCAGTTGTAGAGAGGAAGGTCCCCCCAGAGTCTCCTCTTCTCCAGACTAGAGGAGCACACTAATGCCATGTCATTAACTCTTTCTAGTCTCTAATCCAAAGCACCACACTTCAGGTAAGAGCACCAATTAAATAATATAGGAAAAAAAAGTTACAAGCAGCGACAGCAAAAAAAACAACCCCAAACCCCAGCAAGTGAAGAACCCATAAATCTCTTTACCACATAAAAGCTGGGAAGAGAGAAAGTTAGGCAGAATGCCAGCTTCCTGCCACTTTGCAGACAAAGCACGTCACACCTTACAGTTTGGACATAGATTTAAAATGTTGATACTTCAGAGGCCAATGAGTAGGAACAAGGAGATTTCTTTTTAAACTCTAGTGACTGCACTCAACAGCAAGACTGCTGTGGTGGCTAAGGTGAGTAGTAGACTTTGGGGGACCACCCTGGCTTCCTACCCAATATTAGTCCCTCTGAAAGAGTCATCTCTTTCTGTATCTGCATGGATACTGAGGCAAGCTATTAACTTAATCCTTTCTTAAAATAGCTAAGCCCTTATTTCACAATTGTCATGGAAATATACCCTACTAACTAAGCCATGAGGGACATTTGCATCCAGGTTTGGGGATATGAAGGGCTAGTGGAAAATATTTAACCCAGTCTTTTCCAGTCACTCTGTCTCAAACAGGAGCAAGCATAGCCAGCCAGAAGAAAAATAACCCTTATCAAAAGATACTTCCCAACTCAGTGTCTTCATGTACAGGCTTCTTCACTCTATTCCCTGTGACCAAGCGGGATCAGAAAGGGGAAATGTGAGATATCTACGTTTTTCAATGTATTTCAAATATTTCCTTAAATCATTCTCACAATTCCTGGTTAGTTTGAGTGTCATCCTGTCTGCCACACCTCCAGCGTGGTTAAACACATCCTCTTGCACAGACACATCCAGCCGCCTGGGCTGTCAAGTGCTCTGCACCACTGCTGACTGGGAGGCTGGGCTCACACAGCCCAAACTCTGCCTAAGCCAGAACAGATGCTGCCCGAAGGAGAGAGCAGGATCGAGTACTTGAGACAGCACAGATTCCATTCCCTCTCCCTAACTTGTTGTCACTATTCTATCCTGCCCTCCTCCATCTGAGAAATAATCCTCTTCCACGGCACAGAAGCATCGTAAGTATAAATAGAGACTGGTAGGCACTCTGATAACACAAGAACAGGAGGCATGTACATCTCCACGATGCAGTTGGAGGAACAGCCCCAAATCTATACTGACTCTGCAGAGCACCCTTGGGTGCTACAGTTTAGGCTTAAACTGCTGCGATTGCCCTCGGGTTTAATTCAAAAAATTGATTTTTGTCAAAAATTGGGTTTAATTCAAAGAACATGCCTGCTTAAACCTTGCTTCTGGGTGGAGTAATCAGAGGGGAGTTCAGTTATTTTATTTCTCCCATAACATAAATTATGGGAGGCTCATGTCAGTCTCAGAAGTTCCTCCATCTGGAGATGGGACTTCTGCCAAATATGTCATCATTTTTTTCTTGCCTGAAGTGCCTTGTATTTATTGTATAGGAATCAAATCCCTAAGCAGTTCAGGTGGTGAGTAGATGTGACAGTGAAGGAGATTTTGTTTTAGACTTTTAGGCCACCTTTCTGCTACTGTTTAACAAAAAAAAAAATCTCATTAATGGCACGTAAAATCCATGTTTTACAGAATTTAAATGGGAGCACTGCAGCATTTCCATCTATTTGGGGAAATTTTATTCTGGCATTACTTGACAACATAGATTTACAGAATAAAACACCACCCTGTACTCAGGGAATTTCACTTCCATGTTAAAATACATCTTTCCTGCAAAACGATCTAGGAAAAGCTTGAAGTTAGGAAAAAAAAATTGATGGGTTAGATAAGCTCTTTCTAAAAGAATATGCAAAGACAGTTTTGTAGCGATGGAATTGACAAAACCATCTTATTTTAAATAAAAAAATAAAGAAATGGATGAACAGCTTACTCTGAATTCACACTGCTAAAGGCATGGATGGGTTTTGGGCCATGAAACGCTGACAAACTGCAATACAGTGGCTCTTACTCTGTTTTCCAACTAACACTGCCTTTTCTGGGATTTGAACCAGCTTCATCTTGGTTGGACGAAACCAAGATGAACCAAACCTCCTTGTTGGAGGAAAGACCTCATACTCGTAGGGAATAAGAAATGACTTGTGAGTGGTAAGGAATCACAGAATATTAGGGATCGGAAGGGACCTCAAAAGATCATCCAGTCCAATACCCCTGCCACAGCAGGATCAAGTAGATCCAGTCACACAGGAACATGGCCAGGGGGGTTTAAAATGTCTCCAGAGACTGAGACTCCACAACTGCCCTGAGCATCCCCTTCCAGTTCTCTGTCACCCCGACTGTGAAGAAATTTCTTGTCATATTTATGTGGAACCTCAAATTGCTTTGCTTTAGGTAATTTGATTTCAACAGCCTTTAGACAGTGCTTACAACTAGCTCACATCAATTTGATGGCTTCACAGCAAGACTGGCAGTGCTTGTTAGAAGCAAGTTCTGGAAGTGATAGCTTCATGGATGGAGTTCAAAACAGATGAACAATGCAAGAAAACTGAGTTGTTCCAAGGCTTTGTAATTTAAAAGGGAGCTCTCACAGACTCTCGTGTCCAACTTCAACCTTCTGCTGGTAAGCAGGATGAACCTCTGTTGTCTAAGATGTTTTACCCAGTTTTGGGTGAATTTGGCTCAAACCTAGGATGCTTTGAATCACAGAACGTTAGGGGTTGGAAGGGACCTTGAAAGATCATCCAGTCCAGTCCCCCTGCTGCAGCAGGATCTTTGTTGTCAGTATAGGATTTTTACATAGCTCCAAACGGCATTGTGACTGTAAAGTACAGTCTGAATTGTAAATGGGAGGAAAACAATTCATTTAAGAGCCTGCATGGCTAATAGCCTTCTCAAATCCAAAGGCAGACTTCTATTTTAGAATATTTCTTAGGACTTCTATATGAAAATAGGCAACTAGTTCTGTTGATCAATCAGGTTATGAGAAGCGGATCAGATGACTGCCAAGCTCCTGGTCCCTGACATTTCTGGGTTGCCAGAAAAACCCCAAGAAAAGCAGCTGGAAGAAAGCAAAAGTTACTCAAGAACATTTCTGCAGGGATTTCTGCCTGGCACTGGAACAGGGGAACCTGATCTTGCATGGAAGGCTTGAGATCAGAAGCAACTCCAAAACAACAAAGTGATTCTTTACTGAATTTGGCTGAAAAAAAGCCAAATGAAAACCGATGGCTTAGCTGCACTTAAAGTTATTTTCTGGATACTAAACCAGTTATATGAGCAGCTGGTGCTGGAAAACATGTACCCTTCACATTAGCAAGCTCTCTTCTATCATTTCCTGACTGTATCCAAGAACTCATGTCTAGCTGATTGGCACAAGAGCAATTAGATATTTTGATTGCACTGAACATAAACCCTACTCCTAGCTTGGTCTTGAATCTTAGCACAGGCTGGTTTACCTCCCAGCCTCGTCATTAGCACCCACCATGCTCTGTACTACTTTTTTTCTTGAGTAGAGGAGGTAGACAAGAAGTCAGAAAGTTGTTTATAATGTGTGCAGAGCCGAGGTACTTAAATAAATTCTACTCCGTACCAGCCAGGCTTAATAAGGAAATGAGAAGGCAGAAGGGCATTTAGTGTTTGTCTGTGTATTTCACAGAATCACAGAACATTAGGGATTGGAAGGGACCTCAAAGGATCCAACCCCCCTTCCACAAAAGGATCAACTAGACCAAGTCGCACAGGAGCATGTCAAGGCAGGCTTCAGATGTCTCCAGAAAAGGAGACTGCACAGCCTCCCTGAGCAGCCCCTTCCAGTGCTCCGTCACCCTCACTGTGAGGAAGTTCCTCCTCACATTCATATGGAACCTCCTCCGTTCCAGATTATACCCATTGCCCCTTGCCCTATCACTAGCTGCCACTGAGAAGAGCCTGGCTCCATCCTCCTGACACCCACCCCTCACATATTTATAAACATTAACGAGGTCACCCTTCATTTTTTCCAAGCTCAAGACACCCAGTTCCCTCAGCCTTTTCTCATAAGGGAGATGTTCTTTCTTCATCGTCCTCATTGCTCTGCACTGGACTGTCTCCAGCAGCTCTATATCCCTTTTGAACTGAGGGCCTCAGAACTAGACACAACACTCCAGATGTGATCTCACTAGGGCAAAGTTAGCGGGGCAGAAGAACCTCTCTTGATCTACTAACCACCCCCTTTCTGATTCACCCCAGGATGCTGGTGTCCCTCTTGGCCACAAGGGCACATTGCTGGCTCATGCTCATCCTGCTGTCCACCAGGACCCCCAGGTCCCTTTCCTCCTACATTGCTCTCCGATCTCTTCTTACTTTTGGATTGTACAATAAAGCCCCGTGTCAGGCAAAAGTTATTGCACCCATCACAACATGTCAGCAACTGTGACTCAGTCAGAACACATTACATGCAGGAAGAGAAAGATGCAGAGATAAGATATTAGGACTGAAATCAATACAGGATTCTCTTTTACATATCCCAACAGTCTCATTAACTTCAAAGTAGCTGATATGAATGTAATTAAAGAGGAGAACAAACAGCAAAAGGGGGGGGAAAACCCACAGGGCCCTGTTTCAAGATCCCCACTCAAATGCTGTAGCACAGACTTGAGCTATAAATCACAGGATACACTCTGTCAAACCCAGCAGAAATGTTTAAAAACAAATCACAGCAACAAATTAAACAATGAAAATGGCCTAAATGGGGCCTCTGCAGCTGAAACACAAATGAGCACCTCCACCAGGGAATAACCTGAAACAACAACCACCAGGCTCTTGGTGCTCTAGTGTGCTAAACCCAAACTGCAGCTGGCAGAGAGGACTAAACCTGTAGCTACTCAGATCATCTTGTAAGACAGGAGAACCAAGAGCACCGGGATGGACCCGCGTGCTGGAGACTTTGCAAGATGCCTTTGTGCGGTAACGATCAAGAAGTGTACTACAACGCAGCACTGGAACACAAGCTGCTGCTAGGAACCTGCCGTCAGGTTCATAGGTTAATGTGCACAATTAAACTCGAGTGCTTTGGTGTCCTGGGAATTGTCCCAGTCAGGCTTAGAGAAGACAAGCAGCCACACGACAAAATCTAAACTCGAGGGCAGGAGGGTGCTGGGCTGGCTGTAAGTGCTTCCCACTCGCAGGGGATAATGGGCTTGGAGTCCACTCTGCTGCTGTCCTTGATGTCCCAGCCTGTGCAGAAACAGGATAGCTCAGTCCCAAGGCACCTTGAGGGTGACACTGACACCTTGATAACAGGCAAAAAATAGCTACAGGCAAAGGTGTGGGAGACTTTTGGGGGGGTGAAAAAAAAGTCTTCTAGCATTTTCCATGAACTCTAAGTTCCTAAATCCTCCCCTTGCTACTCACCCCATATATACAATTCAAGGGATCCATGGATCAATAGGGTATTCGTAGGGAATGTCTTGAATGGAGCATCAGCCCCTATTTCTTCCACACACTGCTGAATGCTCCTACCAAGTGCTAAATTAAAATTTACGGTGGTGCTAATTGAAGTCACATTTGTGTGTGTGCTGCATGCTGTTAGGCAGGAGGAGATCCCTTTTCCTCGAGATTAAAACTTCAGTAATGTCTTTTTGTGCTTATACCAGCTAAATGCAAAAGCAAAACATAATTATAGGAGGCTGTTAATGGATTAGATGGCCAGTGTTACTGTCTAGCTGTGTTCCAGTTATTCCTCTGTTGGCTTTGTGCTGTCTGTTGTCATCTCCTAATTATCTGATCCTTTTTCAGTTGGCAGCTTCAATAGTTTGAGGGTATTATTCAAACCCAAATTAATTTGTGTTTTTCAGGAACCGCTTAAAGAGTAGGAGTTTTATTTGGAGCTTGATAGGCAATAAAATTTTTATCAGATGCAAAAGAGAAATATTTTCTGGCTGCCTTTCAGTGCCATGGAACTATTCACACTGATCAGCAAGAGCAGAGGAAGCTCTTGTACTGTAAAATAAAAAAAAACTGAAAATGCGTGGCAGCTGATGTGCTTCTGCACAGCTTATTGTCACCAGCTACCATCTACTGCAATTTCTGAGTGTAGAAAGCTGTGGCATTTTCCAAAACACAGGAGAAAACACCTGCTCAAGCCTTACCTAACATTTGGACTGTTAACAACAGTAAGCAAGTTCAAGAATAAAATTAAATAGGAGTTATTAAAATTTAAGTTTTTTCAATTATGCAACCAATTAATAAGTTTATAGGTATTTGTAGTAATAAATACATCAAGCCATTGTTATTTATAAATTAACTGCATAGCATTTGTACAGTAACAGACCCTGCCAGGTGTTGCAAACCTGCTCCTTTAGAGCACCAGAGCATTAAACACCTTGCAGACCCTCTTCCTATTTGTGGACTGTGTTATCACCATCCACAACACTATGCAATGAAAAATAATCTACTGCAAGTATTCGAAGGAGAAGGTAAGAATGAAGTCTAAGTTTTTATAGCAAAATTACTTCACCAGAGGTATTACCCCACTGTGTCTTCTCTCACCCACGTACTAACAGCAGAATAGGATTCATCCTCCAGACTGTAGTGACTGGCTCCTAGATCACAGAATCATTAGGGATGGGAAGGGACCTCGAAAGATCATCCAGTCCAATCCCCCTGCCACAGCAGGATCACCTAAACCAAGATGAGTTTGTACAGAGAAAAGCCATGTGATAAAGCAATTGTTCCCAGCATCACTTTGCAGATTTTGATGTTTGAGATGCCTGAGCTTCCAGGGTGCTCTGTGCTTACAGGCATGCAGGCTGCACTGAGGCATTTATTGCAGTGGTCCAGTATCACCTTTTAAAGACAAAAAACAACCCCTGCATTCTCTATTGAAAATCAGCTCTTGGAAGAAAGGGGCTGGTGAAGGGACTGGAGGGAAAGTCTGGTGAGGAGAGGCTGAGGGAGCTGTGTATGTTTAGCCTGGAGAAGAGGAGATTCAGGGGAGACCTGCAACTACCTGAGGGGAAGATGTAGTCAGGTGGGGACTGAACTCTTCTCCCAGGCAGCTAGCTACAGGACAAGAGGGCAGGGCCTGAAGCTGCCAGGAGAGGGTTAGGTTGGATGTTAAGAAGCCCTTCCTCATGGAAAGGGTGATCAGAGGCTGGACTGGACTGCTCAGGGCAGTGGTGGAGTCCTCATCTCTGGAGGTGTTTAAGGACAGACTGGCTGTGGCACTTAGTGCCCTGGTCTGGCTGATATGATGATGTTAGGTCATGGCCTGGGCTGGATGAGGCTCAGAAGTCTTTCCTACCCTAAATAATCCTGTGAGAAAGGGGGGAAAGATGGAGAGGAAGACAAAACAAACACAAGGAGAGTTAATGTGAAGCTAATCAAAGCCCATTTTCCTCCCCTGCTTCACAAATGCCTTTTATTTCAGCCCTGAATTAATTTTCGAAGACAAGCCAATTCTTTGGAGGGGAATTCCACATCTTACAGATGTGCAATCTGCCCGACAGTGCACATGTTTCTCGCCCACCTGCTCACTGCCAGAGCTGAGCCTCTGCCAGTAGAGCTTCAGACTCGTTGCTGATCTCAGGTGAGGAGGATGCCTATCCCGTTATATCTTGAAATGAAAGTGGCCAAGTTCAAATCTGCACAGGAGGGAGCAGCAGACCTAACGTTACCTTGCAGAGCCTTGTGCTGTATTATGTATGGTCAGCTGTTAATAATGCAGGTTTTTATACGGCAGTTAAAAAGCAGTTTCATTAAACAGTTTCGTTTTAAGTGTAATTTTTTAAGCAAGCAGCTTCTTTAAAAGGCTGTGTTCTTGTTCTGTTTTCAAAGTCTAACCCACATGCTGAGAATAAAGGAGCAGTCGTTTTTTAAACACATTACGATTCACGCTTTGAAACAGCGCAAGTGTAGCCCTAAGTACCTCCCATTTGAGAGTTGTTTTGTATTTGTCTGCTTTTGTTTTCTTCATTTGCGTTGATTCAACAGTACATACTAAAATTTTAATTCCGTTTCGTGCCAACAAGGAGTTGAACTCCACCTGCTTAAAATCTCATTTACTGGGGCAAAATTAGGTCCCTTTGTTCTCATCAGGGCAAACATAGTTTTAATATCATGGAAGATTAAAAGACCTGACTCTTGGCATTGAACAATATTGTGGTAACTCCTACAACTCCTGACTTGAGTACTCTAAAGTATGGTCCCTCGGTAGCTGGCAGAGCACTGAAACGTATGCTGCATCTGGCAGAGAGGTTGCTTTTCAGCTTTCATCTTACACAGGCATGAGCTACTGAATTGACTGTTTTGTTGGCAGCACAATGGGTCAAGTCCAGACCTGGTGGATCCTATCTGATGGGCAGGTATATCAATGGCAAAGCCTGATTCATTGTGAGAAAAGCAGAGCTGAAGTCAGAGCTACGCTATCCCCAACTTCCTTCTTGGTGGAATGAAGCCATTCTGACTTTCCTGATGATGGCTAACGCACAACTGGCTACAGCAGCACAAGCATTGCCACCAAGGAGCAAAACTCACTCGGCAACCTGCCAAGATGAGGAAAGAAAGAGCACCCCTGTACAACAGAACCCACAAACAAAGACAAGTGATGGCAAATGTAAAGATATTCCATTTTTCACCTCAGCCTGAGAAAGGCTGGGTGGCCTTTTTCTTTTATTTCCTTGTATTTTGAACAGAAATCAGATTCATTCTCAGATTCAGTCACTATGGTGAGAGCAAAACACACAGCTGGTCACTATTTTATTACGAATCTTGTGATATTTCATGTCTTATTCTGCAACTCGATCTAGGTGGTCCTGCTCTGGCAGGGGGATTGGACTAGATGATCTATGTCCTTTCCAGAAACTAATGTCCTGTGATTCTTTCAAATCCTGCTCCTTAGGGTCCTTTAGGCACTCTCTTCTCCAGAACTACCACAACAACTTTCTAACCCTCATGGCAACAGAAGTGATCCCAAAACCAGCTCCCAGGGTGGCAATAAGGTTCCCATTGTGAACTCTCACCCCATAAACCACTGAACCAGAGAATCTCCTTATTTGAATTTTGGAGCAAATTGTTGTTTTTCTGTTGGAATAATTGGAAAATAAAAGCACCTGAAAATCTGGAAGATGAAAGAAGACTGTCAGTAGCAACAGTTAACTAGGCAAAAAAGAGTGATAACTGCCAGCTGCACCAGCGGACGATGCCTGCATCTAATACCAGCCATTATCACCAGTTGGTTTGAATAACCCGTGCCAGGGATCTTGGAATTTAAATCAGCCCAAACTTTCCACTGCAAACATATGGATCAGTCCAGCTGATTTTTCTACACAGCATTTGGCTTCATGTAGATTACTTCTAATTGCTTCTGCAGATATGTTGAAAGTCAACCTTTTTACCTCTTCCTCCCTCATTTGAGCAAAAGAGCAACAGGAGAATAATGCAGAGCTAAAGAAGAAAAGGGTTTGAATTTCTGAGCCAGGCTGAATTGCCAAGGCCAGCAAACCAGGAAAAGCATTTGTTTGCTTATAAACTCTGACATTACAATAGATAAAGACACAGAAAATATAGTTCTTTCCACCACAGTTTCATAGTCACCTAAATGCACTGTGGAGTTGTGGAGTGTCTCTTCCTTGATGCATATGAAGTAGCAGTCATGACAGAGCATGAGGAAAAGTTTAAAAGGCACTTTTGAATTCAATTCACAAGTGAGAACTTTTAAAAAGGGAGAGCACAAGTTGCTTCATCAACTGAGGTTTTAACTTTCTGCCAGATGATTCTAAATTCACTATTGGTTTAGTTTGGCATCTCCATTGTGTAACTTGTATCAACTGCACTAAAAGATAATAAAAAATCCTGTGTCTTCTAAATCTTTCTTCACACATGCCTGCATCACCCTACTACCTCCCAAAACAAAACACCTCTGATAAATACAGCAACACTGGAATACAAAGGTGTACTTCCAGAAGAGCAGGACTTTTCAATTAACTTATCTTTTCTAAATGTCAGAATGTCAGACTCTCATAGTGGCCTACTAACAAAATAGACATCAGCAATAATCTTGTCTCCTGGTCTCCTCTCCTCTAAACCTCAAGGGAGGTTTAGATTGCATCTTAGGAAGAAGTTCTTTCCCAAGAGAGTGGTTGGGCACTGGAACAGGCTGCCCAGGGAGGTTCTGAAGTCACCATCCCTGGAAGTGTCTAAAACCAAGTAGCTGGAGCACCTGAGGCCATGTCTAGGGGGTCAGGGAGATGTTAGGATGAGGGCTGGACTTGATGATGCTGGAGGTTCTTTCCAGCCATGATGATTACATGATTTTATAAGATGCAGTGGGCAATATTGACTGCAGAGAGACACATACAGGACAAACTTGAACCAAACTTAACAGTAGAGTTCTCATTAAAAGCCTATAGTGGTTTAATACTTTGTGGTGGTAGGGCACAAAACACAGATACCAAACAACATTAATTCATGAACTAGTTACAGGAATTTTAAGCAGTAGAAAACAAATTTCTGTTGGAAATCTTCTCACTAATATATTTTTGAACAAACTAAAGAGCTCAACTGAATAAGCTTCCTTGTAAAATCAGAATGGGTCCTCTTTCTCATGCAACACTCCTCCCCTTGGTTCTGCTTCCAAGACAATGACGCATTTCAGGTAGTTATAGACAGAGATAAGGTCTCTCCTCAGAATGATGTCAAGGCAGCTGCTGAATTCACAGAATCACAGAACATTAGGGATTGGAAGGGACCTCAAAAGATCATCCAGACCAATCCCCCCACCAGAGCAGAAGGATCAAGTCACACAGGAACATGTCCAGGCAGCTTTTCAATGTCTCCAGAGAAGGAGACTCCACAACCTCCCTGGGCAGCTTGTTCCAGTGCTCTGTCACCCTCACCGTGAAGAAGTTCCTTCTCATATTTATGTGGAACCTGTTCCATCAGACACCCATTGCCCCTTGTCCAATCATTAGATGCCACTGAGCAGAACCTGGCTCCAACTTCCTGACACCCACCCTTTCCATATTTATAAACATTAAAGGGACCACCTCTCAGTCTCCTTGTCTCCAAGCTAAAGAGATCAGACTCCCTCCGTCATCTTTATGACTCTGTGCTAGTCTCTCTCCAACAGTTCTGTGTCCTGCTGGAACTGAAATGTCCAGAACTGGACACAACACTCCAGATGTGGTCTCAGCAGTGCAGAGTAGAGGGGGAGATCCTCTGTAGATCTACTAACAAACCCTCTTCTAATCCACCTCATGATGCCATTGGCCTTCTTGACCACAAGAGCACACTGCTGGCTCCTGGTCATCCTGCTGGCCACCAGGAAACCCAGGTCCCTTTCTCCTATGCTCTCTCCAACAGGTCAGTCCCAACCTATACTGGTGTCCAAGGTAGTTCTTGCCCAGATGCAATTTGAAACACACAATAAATCTAAACCCACACAAATACAAGTGCACAAAGCGTGTGTTGTTGGAACAGCAGCTTATTGTCATATAAGGAATGTTCAGATGAGGGTCTACAAGACGCACAATGTACTGAAGTTCTAATTCAGTTGCCTTTGTTCATAACTCATACTTCTCTTCCCTGGTCACAGGAAGATATTTCACATGCATGCTACATTAATTAAACATGTAAAAGACATTTCAAGCCTGCCAACCCAACTGCTTTGGGCAGTATTCCACCAGATTTCCAGACAATTAGCAGCTGGAACATCTGGTAATCTCAGACAAACGGCCACCAACCATGCAAAAATCGACTCCATATCACACAAGCCTCTGATGCATCCCAGGAGTTCGGAGGCACAGACATCACAGGAGGCACTCAAGCCTCCTGGAGTGCGTGCACGGCAGATCTGGACACACTAGAGAAGCTGTATAGGCATGGATCATGTGCACACAAAGAGATGTCAGATTTGCTGTTCTGGGGTTTGTGGAGCCTGGACTGATATGGCTAATGTTTAACTGCTGAGCTTTTTGACACCGTTCAGACTGTAGCTTCCTATCCTCTAAGAACTTCAGCAATACTCCCCACAGAAGGAGGAGAGCTAGACTTCTGTTGCAGTGTCAAAGATAAAGTCTAAGGGACTCAAAACCCAAAACTGAATCCATTTCTTTCCTTTCTTCCATTGGTCTTGTCCTCCAAGACCTAAGGAAGTAAGTAAAAACAATTTGCATCCAGCTGCTTTAGCCATTGAGAAGGTGGTGATGCTAAAACATGTGTCTTTTGAGTGTCCTGGCTGAGGTTTTCAAATCCCAATGCCTAGAGTCAGACCTGTAAAATTCCTGTGCACACTGCCTCTTAAGTGCTGACCACCAAAGATCTGGATGCCTGGAAGTGTTCAAGGCCAGCTTGGATGGGGCTCTGGGCAACCCAGTCTAAAGAGAAGTGTCCCTGGCTGTAGCAAGGGGGTTGGAAGGAGGTGATCTCTGAGATCCCTCTAACCTAAGCCATTCTACAATGATGCCTGACTCAGTCAAAAAGTCTGCTGTGTCTCCAAGAGTACAGAGTTTACAGAGCTGGCTACCAGCTCTCACACCACAGCATTGCCTGGCCCCTGTGCCTTTGTTTCCAGCTTGTTCCTGATACTGCATTGAGGCACAAGAACAATGCACAAGCCCTCAGCTACTTGCCATCTCAGAAAGAACAGCATTCCTATGACCAATTAATCTGCCCAAAAAAGCCAAAAGTCACATCTCTGACTAAAAGGACTTCTCACTTCAAGGCTTGTTCCACAATTCAGTTCAGCTGACAAATGTAGAGATGAAAATTTCTCAACCACACAGTTTCCAGGAAGGGGTTACCCACCCCTATTGTTAGGAGAACTGGGAAAAGAGAAGCAATTCCTTGGAAAGAGTGGTACTCGGGCATCACTGGGAGGTGGTGCTGGGAAAAAACTACCCCTTGCCTACGAGAGAGTCAGCATCACACAGGATTAGTTGCCTGTGCTCCTAGAGTCACTGTGAAGGGCTGAGCACAACTCAAAATGCTGGTGACACAGAATCATAGAATCATTGGGCATTGGAAGGGACCTCAAAAGATCATCTAGTCCAATCCCCCTGCCAGAGCAAGATCACCTAGACCAAGTCACAGGAACACAACACAGAGCAGAAGTACAGCCCCTCTGCTTTTACAGCCCCCCAGGAACATCTTATTGATGCCACCTGAAAAGGCAGCTAAAGAAATGGGGAGAAAGGAGAGTCTGTGGTGACAAAGTTGTGCCACATTTACACAGGCCATGCAGTTTACTGGTGTCAGAGGGGACAAGAACGCTGCATGAGATGCTATAAACATCAAAACATACAGGTATGTGCCAAGTTCTGTCCGTAACTTACCCCACACATTTATCACTCTTTTTATCCAATTACCACCCCATTTAGCTGAGCAGTGCTTAACTGAAATTCTTCAAGGTTAGGGCTCCAAGAAGAGTAGCTTTTAGAGCCCCAGGAAGAGTTGCTTTCCCAGATGATTCTTTGACTTCACCTCCATCTCTCCAAAACCCTGGATGCCCCCAAACCATTTGGGATAAGCAAACTTGTGCTGAATTTTATGCCTAGCTCGTTCACAGCTTAAGCAGGGAAAAAAAACCAACCTTTGCTTGTTCAGCTAACTGAATATTGAGGGTAAGCAGTGATGTCCTTCTTCCATGGATGTGCTACAATTAATCCAATTTGCATGGAAGCATACAAGCAGTAAATATTTTTCTGTGATTGGGAGGGAACCAATCTGAATAGAAAAACTAAAAGGTAGACATTAAAATAAACCACCCCAGCATAAACATTGATCACCATAATTCCAACAGTTTGCTGCCAGGTATAATTAATTTGAGCTTCCAGTCATATTAAATCACTAACAAGCATAACAGGTCTGAAATAAAGAAATAATTCAAACAAAATGCAATTAGGGAGATGCAGTCATTTCAGTCTGGGCAAAGTGACCCTCACTTTAATAGCCCAATAGTTAATGAAGCTGACTTTAAAAGAATTCCTTTTTCTCCCAGTGAACATTATTTTTTTCCTAAACTTCATACCAAAGTTTCAAAATTTAATTAAACATGCTGCACAGTGTGGAGGAGTAGAAAGCAAGAGAGAGATGTCAGCAACAGAAACGGCAGGCTTCTTATGAGCAGTCTGCCAACTACAGGAGTCAGATGCTGGGTTATTGTAAAACTCAAGCAGAAGGAGATAAACACATGGATGTATTTTTACTCACTTGCAGCTGACTATTGGGAAAGGTCGTGGTCCTTAGCTGAAATCATTCCTACTCTAAGGATAAAGATTCCAATGGAGAGGTAAAATTGCCAGGACATTCTTTTTTTGACTGCAAGACTGAGCTCTAATTTAGTACACGAGTCCTCTGCTTCTAAGAGGGAGATCTGTTTTTTAAAAAACCCTCCTGGCTGTGGGGCTTAAGATTGTGTTTGATCAAAGACAACACAGAAGGATCAATCAAAGACAGCATCTCACTCTCTTGATGCTTTTCTGCTCAAGGATCCTAAGAACAGGATTGCCATGAACAGGGAGCACAGAGACATCACTACAAAAGTGTGGGTTACACCCACAGCAAATCTGAGTGTTTGTGTGCAAGTGAACCAGAGACATTTTGTCAATGATTGAGAACAACCACCAATATAGGCACCTTTAATTAACCCTTCTTTAATTCATTAGGGATCCTCTGCTAGAGATTTAGAGCCTCTCCATCACAGCTGTGAGAGCAGACTGTGTGAATGTTCCTCATCCAAGACTCAAGAAAAGCTGTTTCTTTGATGGACAGTAAATTTGTTTTGAGCTGAGATCAGGAACTTGTTACCAAAGTAGATAAGAAGCAGTTATCTGACCTGATAGGGCCTTATTTCCATCATGAAGGGAGTGGAGCACCTCCCTTATGAGGAAAGGCTGAGGGAGCAGGGTGTCCTGAGCTTAGAAAAAGGGAGAGTGAGGGGTGACCCCATTACCGTTTATAAATATGGAAAGGGTGGGTGCCAGGAGGATGGAATCAGGCTGTGCTCAGTGGTATCCAATGATAGGACAAGGGGCAATGGGTGTCAGCNTTTGAGCTGAGATCAGGAACTTGTTACCAAATTAGATAAGAAGCAGTTATCTGACCTGATAGGATCTTCTTCACAGTGAGGGTGACGGAGCACTGGAAGGGGCTACTCAGGGAGGTTGTGAAGTCTCCTC
This sequence comes from Rhinopomastus cyanomelas, assembly GCA_013400115.1. Taxonomy (NCBI): domain Eukaryota; kingdom Metazoa; phylum Chordata; class Aves; order Bucerotiformes; family Rhinopomastidae; genus Rhinopomastus; species Rhinopomastus cyanomelas. Next base: position 1,277,978 of record VXBP01010621.1, on the reverse strand, counting down.
CTCTGGAAACATTTAAAACCCACCTGACCATGTTCCTGAGTAACTTGATCTAGGGCATCCTGCTGTGGCAGGGGGATTGGACTGGATGATCTTTCAAGGTCCCTTCCAATCCCTAATGCTCTGTGATTCTGTGATCAGGTTTAGGCACACAGATCTTGGTCCATGAATAGGAACAAAAGTTCAAAAAATTAAGAGAGACAAAAGAAAAAGAGGAAAAAAATCTCACTAGCATTTATGCTCCCACCAAAATACTTAAGCACCTAGTAATTTATTCATCTACCATCCTGTGGAGAAAACACGCACTGGCATTCCTTCTCTCTGCACAGAGGTAAATAGAGGACAGGACTTTAGCATGGCTGCACTCTTGAATCAGCAAATGACTAAGATATGGGTAATTTGATGCTGAGAAAGAAGAAAAAACTTCTAGAACATGCAGTTAAAGGACATAGCAACCACTGTTTTATTACTTTCACCTTGTTTTAGCAAAGAAAAATCTTGCATATTGTTTGGGAATAGGACGAACTCAGGCAACAGCAAGGGTATCTGCTTCTTGCAATCAAGGGAAAAAATGGGTTCAGAGCCAACCAAGCCAGAGATGGCTCTATAAACACATGGGGAAAGCAGGCAAACTCGAGCACCCCTGCTCCCCACTAACCCCCAGTCCTGAACTGAGCCTTTGAGCTCCACCTTTCAAACTCACATAAGTGTTTCTGGAGACAAGCTGGGGCAACAAGCAAAAAAACCCCTCCTTCAGCCTGCAGGAACAAGAGCACAAGTAGCCAAGGCCTGGGATATTCAGAATATACTTTTTCTGACATTTGCTCAAGCTGTGACATGACTTTCTCTATTAACTGCTGACCAGGGAATTATTCTAACCATTACATAAGCTTCACTCTTATTTTGCATCAGCCCCATTTCTATTTGGATCACCACTATGCTTTTGCTCCTTAACAGTTCCTTCCATGCACACAACTCCTGCCTTTCCTAAGCATCAGTTCAGCACTCAGGAACCTAAAACACCACAGACTAATAGAATATTTGGAATTTCCATAGTTCCTAGCAAACTACTGACCTAGCGATGTCAGTATGCACACCACAACCTACAGATGCATGGCTTACTCACACTTCATGTGCCCTCTGCCTTGCTATCCCCTCGTGGCTAAAACAACAGCTTCAACAGCTCAGATGCAGTTAACAAGGATAAGCCCGAGTAAAGAATGGAAGCAGCTTCTACCTCAGAATAGACCATCTGTGCTGAAAGACAAGCTGGGTAAATACATTACAGTAGTTAACATGGATTCAGCAAGAGGAAATCACACTTGACCAGTCTGAGAGCCTTCTGTGATGGCATGATTGGATGGATAAATGAGGTGAGTGCAGTGGATGTCATCTACCACAACATCAGAAAGGCTTCTGGTACTGTCTCCATAACATCCTTGTAGGGAAGCTTAGGAATTATGGGTTAGACAACTGCACAGAGGCGCAGATCGAGAAGTGGCTGAATGACAGAGCTCAGAGGGTTGTGATCAGCAGTACAGTCTAGTTGGAGGACTGTAGCCAGTGGTGTTCCCCCAGGGGACAGTACTGGGACACACAGAACTTCAGGGATTGGAAATGACCTTGAAAGATCATAGAGTCCAATCCACCTGCCAGAGCAGGATCACCTAGATCAAGTTGCATAGGAACATGTCCAGGTGGGTTTTAAAAGTCTCCAGAGAAGTCCTACTCAACATTCATCAATAACCTAAGAATGGACAGAGTGTACCCTCACCAACTTTGCTGATGATACAAGACTGGGAGGGGTGCCTGTCACAAGAGAACTTATTCTGGGTTTATATCTATGCAATGGCCTAACGACTAGTCAAAGGAGTCAGTAGATGAGGATAAATTTTAACTCTGACCTCTTGAACGTAGAACTAATGTTTCGAGCACACCAGAGCTTCCCTCTCTGAGAGAGCGTACTGCACCAAGTCTTTTTATGGAGGACAGAGTATCCCAAGATGTGGCTCACACAGATCCAACAGTTCACAGGTTTACAGTACATTAACTATGGTCATGGGAAAACGTTGGGGTTTTAGTCTATAAAGAAGGTCTTGTGTAATATGTAAATGCCACGAGGGATTAGCACCACAAATTATTTTTGCAGCGTGTGAAAGTGTGCCGTGCCAATTCTCAGAAGGTCCAGCTCCGCTCAAACCTCATGACAGACCCAAGTGCACAGCTCCCAGCACCGTTGCCCATTCGAGATGGGCAGGACCAGATGAGAATCCAGAGAGAAACATATGCAAACCCAGTAATTTCCACTAGATTGTTTCACTGTCCAATCTGTCTGACCCAGCTTCGACAGAAAACAGTCCAAGCAGAAAATCCTCCTTTTTGGGAACGTGTTATTTTACAGGTGTTCCGTCCATAAAGAAAAGTTCTATAAAATTCAAACAAGATGAAAGTCCACTCTCTCCTGTAAAAATCTCCATCATCTATGATTCAGGGACAATTTGTAGGTATAGTTTTTTTTATTCTGATGCAGAGGTCTACGGGAAGAAGTAGCATTCTAATTCCAGTTCTCAAACCAGAACTCTAAATGTTTCCCCATTCGTGTTATATGAGATTATATGAAAATTAGTAGCCTCCATGTAATTAAAGGGGAATTAATCTGCTTATGAGTAGCTTTAAAAGTATATGCAACACTATCACAGAGCACATGAAGTTGTGTAGGCTCGCTGAGACGGGTTGTAATGGGATAATAGCTTTACAATGTTGGTCAAAACACATGAGCTGGTGCTTTCTTCTAAGAGTACAACCTTACGTGATGTACCCATTACACAAATAATTTTGTCTTTGTATCTTTTGAAGAATTAATCCTTAATGTTAATTATGGGAAGAGCCATCTCCTACACCAACACAAAAAGACCTTTTTATTATCTTCAAAAAAATACGTCAGCCCAAGCTAACCATACTGCCAAAGTTTGGGCTCTTTCTGGTCACAACTTAGAAAGTTATGGCTGAGGGGTGGCTAAGAAGTTATTTGAAGCAGGATCTCCCTGTTTCATTCTTTAGAACAAAGGCTTTTAAGGACCAGCTTAAATGAGTCCCAGTCTGCCTATTAATTCCCAAAGCTACTACAGTTCTCCAAAAGTAATCACCTGCTAGCCATTCATATTTATAAGTTGGGTTTTGGGGCTATAAAATAGTCTGATATGGATCAGACTTCTCCCAAATGAAAAAATCCTAGCCAGAAGAGAAAACCCTTCAGCACATTTGAAGTTACCAATGCGTGCTAACGGCTCCAAATAAATGTGAAAGAGATAGGGAAGTCCAGGAGACCACAAATGGCACAGAGGAAGCTACTGCAGGAATAGACATGGTTTAAGAAATAGAGTTGAATGCATACAGCAGAGTTTAAATAAGAAGCAAAATGTCATGTTCGTAAGGACCTGTGGAGGTAGTGGACTGAAAACAACTACAAGCAAAATTGGAAATGAATGTGTCTATTTGATCTTTTCAGCTGACATCAATGAGCACCCTAAAAAAAACTAGCAACAACTCATTTGTGATGTAAAATTAATCTTCCTTTCATTAAAATAAATTAATAGAATTAATTATCTAGGCTGGGAGATGTGTCTGACCAACAGAATGTCTCTCAGACCCACTGAAGGGAAGCAGGTAGATCAGGCTGAACTAAACTTGATTCAGTGACAGAAACTAAGGGTATTTAAAGGTATTTAAATCTATCCAAGAGACTACAACTACATCCCATGTTACAGAACTAAAATAATTGTCTTGGTTGGAAAAGACCTTTAGGATCATAAAGTCCAACCTGCACTGCCAGGTCACCATGAAACCATGTCACCAACTTAAATGCCTGCAGGGATGGTGACTCCACCACTGCCCTTTGCAATTCTTTCTGTAAAGGAATTTTTCCTAATATTCAGCCTAAACCTTGGGAGAAGAGACTGACCCCCATCTGATTACGGCCTCCTTTCAGGTAGTTATAGAGAGGTCTTCCCTCAGCCTCTTTTTCTCCCAGCTAAACAACCCCAGTTCCCTCAGCTGGTTCTCACAGGAATTGTACTCCGGGCTCTTCAGCAGCCTCATTGTCCTTCTTTAGAAATACTCCAGCACCTCAGTGTCCTTCTTGTAGTGAGGGGCCCAACACTGACCACAGGATTAAAGGCAAAGCCTCACCAGTGCCAAGTACAGAAGGACAATCTCTTCCCTATTCCTGCTGGCCACATCATTTCTGATACAAACAAGGATGCTGCTGGCATCCTTGGCCACCTGAGCACCCTGCTTCTCATATTCAGCTAGTCATGAACAAACACTATCAGGTCCTTTTCTGCCAGGCAGCTTTCCAACCACTCTTCCAAGCTTGTAGCACTGCATTGGTTTGTTGTGACCAAGTGCAAGACCCAGCACTTGGCTTTGTTGAATCTCACATAACTGGCCTCGGCCTATTGATTCAGCCTGGCCAGACCCCTCTGTAGAACCCCCTCACTTTCAGGCAGATCAAAACTTCCACCTAACTTGGTATCATCTGCAAACTTACTGAGGGTGCACTCAACCCCCACATCCAGAGCATTGATAAAGGTATTTAAGGAAACAGTCCTCAACACAGAGCCCTTGGGGCCACCACCTGGATTTGTCTCCATTCAGCACCACACTTTCAGCCTGGCCATACAGCAGTTTGTTATCCAGTGAAGAGTATTCCCAAGCAAGACATGAGCAGCCAGTTTCTCCAGGAGAATACCATGATAAACCATGTCTCAAAAGCTTTGTGAAGTGCAGGTACATAATGTCCACAGCCCTTCTCATCCACTAAGCGGGTCACCTTGTCATAGAGGGAGATCAACTTAGTACATGTTTAATAGAATATATTCTTGGCTTCTCTGCTACCACCTCTAGAGCAATGCAGTGACTTTCTTCTACATGTACTTTCCTATGCTGCAGTAATAAAAGCCCACATGATGTGATTTTGATGTGATTTGATTTAGTTTGTCTACTTTTCCAGTAAACACTAATGACTATTTACAGAGTAAGCTCTGGATCAGAAGTTACTCTCATGTTTCTGACCACTGTGTTTAATTCTACATTCACTGTCCTTTTTAAAAGTTGAGGAAACAGAAGCAGGACAGCTTTCACTTCTCCTAGGTGTATTCTCTGCCTCACATTAAAAATCCTAATACAGAGCTGCTGCTCTGGCTACAGAAGAGCAGCATTTCTGAGCCATTAAACAAGGCCAGCACACTCTCCAAGAGTTTTTTTACTTTATTTTATGTAATCTCCCGGCTTGCCAAGTGGTCAAGCACATGGTGTATGCAGATGCACTACAAGACAGACAGCTCTCATACCATAAATTCCTTTGCTGCTCTTCTGCTGTGAATGACAACAATATTTTCCATTCATTTAAGCGGCAGCGATTCCAGCCGTATCAAGGATTGCCAGTCTAGTTACTCAGACTTAACAGCAGCTAGCTTTTAAAAAAATTCATCTTTCTGAACCTCTATTTCTTTCTGTTTCTTCTTTTACTCCCCACCTTTTTTTTCCTCCTTTTCTTTCAAGAAGCAATCTGCTTTCTGCCATTTGCTTTCTCAGCACTGCTGTTATCAGTGAGGGGGGACAGCTGGTAAGGGGAAGAGAGAGTCACATCCTCAAGAAACATACCCCTGAATTTAAACACATAGATTGGTTTGGCTTGCAACTTGCATCAGACTCCACAAGTCAGGGACATTCCCTGCAGCATGTGAACTTCATAGAAGCAGCCAAACTAGAGCAGCAGCACAGGCTTGCACAGGTAAAGCAAATGAAGAGCCCATTTGTTGCACAGCAGCACTTGTAATTCTGAGAACTGGCCCCACATTCTGAAGCAGAAAAAAAACAGATGAGACTCACAGCTGGAGGAAACACAGGTGTCAAAGTCTGTTGTTGCTGCTTTTGTTGTGGCTCCAAACAGGCAGGCACACTTGATATGCAAGAAAGACCAAAAAAAAAGTAAAAGGAGATACTTGAGCAAATTCAGCCCAGGACTAGAGAGTGTGGCAGCCAGGTGGGTTGTATTTTCCTCTTGCTTACGTTTTGCACAATAAAAGGTTCTCCCAGAGAACACAACCCAGATAGTGCAGCACAAGATGAAGATCTGGACAGCTGGTTTCAGCATGTCTTTAGCTCTGTTTCACAACATGCATCAGTAGGAATTGTACTTACACTACACTCAAACTGGGTTCACTGCAAGGAAACACTTTCAAACCCTTCTGCTGGCTTAGCTGCCTGGGCATTCTCTTGTTGGCATCCTCCAACGTACTCAGCAGCAACGTTTCAAACTGAAGACAGCAATCTAAAATGGGAGCTGCAGCTTACTGAAGTCACCACCCACAAATCAGCCTGCACCACTTGAAACGATTTTACACCATTACTAACTTTCCCCTTTGGTTCAAATCTGTACTATCAGACCTTGGCAGCTGCCTCTGTTCCTTCCTAGTAAGAAGCTCAGATGTGACACTGGTTTTAAAGGAGAAAGTGGCTGGGAATCAGACTCAGTACTGGCATTCCAATGGTTTAATTGAAGATGAACACTTTGTTCAACTCTTGCCCCTTTCCCCAGGGCAGCCAGCACTGCTTCAAATGGCTGCTGACTTAAACGGTGACAGCTGCAGGACACAGACTCGAGTATCACAAGCTGTGTACAACAGGAGATAGCTGAAGGGCAGAACTTCAAAGCCCCTGGTTGTAACCACCCGGACAGCACAGGGCTGCTGCCACGGCCAGCTGGTAGCTCCAAGCTCAAATGTGGGGCTGTGGCCTCACAGACAACTGAACATTTGCCATGTGTTGGAGGTGCTGTATATCCATCCAAGAGAGGCCGGAAGACAGAGCTGAAGGGAGTGCTGACTGCTTCAATATTTCTACTGGGTGTGTTTGGCCTCTCCAAAAATTGATAGCAGCAGTGCATCGATGCGTGGGGTTTTCCCCCCTTTCAAAGAAAGGGCTGTCACTAAGGTCCCTTAAGGTGAAGAAGAGCTGAGCTGGTATTAGCTTGCTTCCTCCAGCACACCAGCTTCAAACAGTATTGTAAAACTTGTAGCACAGGAATCATAGGATATGTTGGGCTGGAAGGGATCTTGAAAGGTCATTTAGTCCAAAACCCCTGCAGTGAACAGGAACATCTCTAACTAGATCAGGTTGCTCAGAGCCCCGTCAAGCCAGACCTTGACTGTCTGCAGGGTGGAGCTTCTACCACCTCTGGGCAACTTGCTCCAGCGTTTCACTGCCTTCGTAAGAGCAATGACAGTTTAAATGTTATTACTCAGTGCTTGAGGAAGATCTCACCATTCTTTCACCTTCACGGGAAATTATCGACAGCATCAAAAGCCTCACACGGTGTTGGCTGGGACAGACAGTTGCCTTCTGTCACTAATTTAGATGAGTAATTTATTTTCAGACTCTAGCAGGAGAATCTAGTGTGGAAGACAGCTTGGCAAATTCAAGTGAGAACAGTTTTAACCAAGGGATGTGTGAGCATAAAGGTCTTCTGCTTTATTTCTGCTGCCAATGTCTCACAAGGCGGTGGTGTAGCCACTTGGCGTGGCTACGCTCTGGGCTCAATGGGCCAAGGTTAGCCATGCCAAAACTTAAACCCATGCGCTAACCATTTCAATAGAAAAGCAATAGAACCAGTGGCACCATTTCAGCCAAGCTCTGCCACATGCAAGAATGGAGGAAAGATTAATTGAACTTTGTGCCCTTCTCTTACTCCTTTCACATTAGAACTAACTCAAACTAGATCCAAGGAGGGACTCCGGCAACCAGAAAGAAATCATGCAAATCACCCTAGAGTACTGGTTGAAAGAGCACATTGGTCTGGCTGACACTGCTCAGAAAATACCTTCAAGGGCCTTGTCAGATCACTTTGCTTGTCTTGGTTGTTGCATGAGAGATGTGGTTTTCTCAGCCTACGTGTATTTTGTTTCTACAGGTTGGCATTAATCCTCTCACTCATTCTGTGATCTCTTGTGCTGGCTTCACGTGGCAAAAAAAGGGCCTTGGGAAAGGATGCAGTGATGCCCTGCAGCTAGAAGTATTTGGGTCCTACCTCAAAGGAGCTGTGTTGGAAGGCACACACTCCCAGATTCCCACCTCATGTTTAAACCCTTCCACCCCAAAAGCAAACCAATGGAAACAGATGTTAAGCAGCCTTCACTTTCAATACTGGAGCATAAACACTACAGCAGGATGGAAAGCCAACATGACAAATGCATGTTAAAAGGAGAGGCACGATCCTATGTTCTTATTGCCTTCCCAGCTTTCATTTCTGGGCTCACATCACCAATCAACTGGTGCTCCAAATTGGGAGCAAATGAAAAGCAAAACTACCAGAACTGATGGCCCAGTGCTGTTGGATGTTCTGCTTAACTAGAGACTGCTCAGACACACCTCCATCCCTGGAAAGGTAACAGAAGAACATGTTCTTGGCATCATTTCAAAGCATCTCCAAGAAAATAAGGTTATCAAGAGTAATCAACACAGATTTGCTTACTTGGCTAATATGATAACTTTTTACAAAGTCATAACTTGCTGAAGTCATATCTACTGCCCATCAAGTCTTTCAACACCATCCCAAGGCATCCTTGAGGACGGTGAATTGAAGGTTTAGATAGTGAGGTGCATTGGGAACTGGTAAGAGGACAGAACTCTGAGCACTATTGATTTAGCCAGCAGCTGCTCCACTGCTCTCATGTTCAGGAGCCTATAATGTGAAAAACTGATAAAACTTTGAGAGCACCACACATCTCAAGCCACAGAAGGGCACTACACAGCAATAGGAGAGGCACAAAGCCATGCAAATCTTTCTCTTGACAGGGCAAGATATTGGGGAAGAAAACATCTATGTCCTGCTACTTCTGTTTTTCCAAAGAAATACCCAGCTGTCAGCTGCTAGTCAAATTCCACAGGCTGGAAGCAAGCTGGAAACTGTACCACTACCACAACACTTGAACAAAGCTTGAATTATGTCCTTACCATGACGAATGCAATCCATCTACCAGTGTTGGACACCAGTGCACCAGCAGGTTCTCATTCCCAGTATAAGCAACAGAATCATCGAACATTAGGTATTGGAAGGGATCTTGAAAGATCATCTAGTCCAATCCTTCTGCCAGAGCAGGACCACCTAGACCAAGTTGCACAGGAACATGTCCAGGCAGGTTTTAAACATCTTCAGAGAAGGAGACTCCACAACACCTCTGGGCAGCCTGTTCCAGTGCTCTGTCACCCCTCACTGTGAGAAAACGAGCAGGCACATCAGAAATTTTAACAAGTGCTTGCTTCAGATGATGAACCTGATGATCTTGACAGTCTTTCCCGACCTTGATAATTCTATGATAACACAACACTACAACGAGTGGCAGTTAACAGAATAACAGCAGCACTTGCAAGTGTTTTCTGTCTAAGAACTATCCCTCCCATACAGTTGCTGAGGTGGTGCAGACCCCTGTTGGCCCCATGAATGCAGCACTGACACTGTAAAGACTACCTTTATAAAAGTGAACATTAGAGACCCAAATTTCAGAAAGCAAGACTATGGAGAAAAATTTCTCCTTCAACCACAATTTTAAAGCAACTTACGATGGGGAGCAACCAGAGCTGGTCACAACGCAAGCTGCTGTGTGGATGTACGCACCACTCCGCATTCTGTCCTCAGCAAGGAGGCACTGCACAGATCTTCATTTATTAGAGCCTGCTCTGTTGTTTTCTGATCATTAAACAAAAGAAGTTTTTCAGATACAAAAAACACAGCCCACATTTTTGATGATCTCTTTTTCCTCAGTTCCCCACCCGAGCTAATTATTTTTCACTTTGTTCTGGTTAGTCAAGGAAACTGATCAATAAAAGGTGACAACTCCTCTAAATGTTCTGCAACCTGGGGAGATGATGTGCTATGCATCCAACCTTCTTCTGCTTTCAGCCTCTGGAAGCTTTGAAGATGAGTGAGAGTGAAAGTGGCATCTTCTCTAAAAAAAAAAAAAAAAAAAATCAGACTTGCCTGTTTGGAGGAAAGGCTGAGGGACCTGGGTCTCTTGAGCTTGGAAAAAAGGAGACTGAGGGGTGACCTCATTAATGTTTATAAATATGTGAGGGGTGGGTATCAGAATGATGAAGCCAGGCTCTTCTCGATGTCATCTGGTGATCAGACGAGGAGCAATGGGTGTCAGCTAGAACTTAGGAGGTTCCATATAAATATCAGAAGGAACTTCCCAGTGAGGGTGACAGAGCACTGGAACAGGCTGCCTGAGGGGGTTGTGGAGTCTCCTTCTCTGGAGAGGTTTAAAACCTGCCTGGACACGTTCCTGTGTGACTTGGTCTAGGTGATCCTGCTGTGTCAGGGGGATTGGACTAAAGATCTTTCCAGCTCCCTTCCAATCCCTAATGATTCTATGAGTCTATGATTCAGATTACAGACCAAGGCAGGAAGAAAAGCAGCAAGTACTCGTGGGATTTCTGAGTGCACCTGGCTTTGCCTCCTTCGGCATTCCTTCCACACACGCAAAGAGGACAGAACATGAAAAAACAGGAGGCTCTTTCAGAGCAGAGGGGAATTCTGCAAGCGTTTGGGGGAATAAAAATATGTCAGGAGCATTATAACTGTCATTAATGTGTAATACTTGAAAGGGCCTGGGTATATGTATCACCTAGCAAGTCACAGTCTCCCTTTTAGGGGGGTTTCTGAATGTAAAACCCTTACCTGATTTGATGGACCAGACTTTTCAAGCCAGTCAGCACCTGCACTCAAACTTGAAGTACTCTCAAACTGTTTTAAGTGAAGCCAAAGGATCAAGACTTAATTAGCAGTGAAATACTTCTTATACTGATCAGTTTGCTCCAGATCTCCTGAGGGACAGAGATTTGTCTCTAGCTGGAATCCCCACCCTACCCTCAGCTGCTCACTAGGAGGTTTGTGTTTTGTCATTTGGCAGACACTCACCTGCCACACACACTGCGATGGGACAGAGCTCTTGGCAGCAGAGGCTGCACAGCTTTGGGAGCAGAAGAGGCAAGTCGGAGCAGCTTCATCCTGTGAGCTCTCTGGCTTTGCCAAACCAAACAAGAGAAGGTGACATGCTTTTCTTGCTGCTCCTCAGCAGACAGGCTTATTAGTTACGTGTTGGTCCCACGAGAGTTTCTCCTTTCTTTTTCCTCGCAGGGATAACAGTCATTCAAGTGTAACACTTAAATGACAAGGCTTTACTCCTCCAGCAGGCACAGCAGTGAGAGTCACACCTCTGCTTCAGTAAAGAGCTTTGCTGCCAGCAGAAGGACAGGGGTGAGGTACAGCCACTGCAAGCGGCATTTGCACAGCTGCCCAGTTCAGTCTGTAGCATCTCTGCAGCATCTCAGCCAATACAAAGGTACAAAAGTATTGTCAGAGGAGTGACAGTGACACTAATTCAGACCATAAGGTTCTTAACACCAGAGAAAGAACAAGAATAGCTCCCTCACAACCTACAAGAGCTGGGCCCTGATGTCTAGGGCACTTACTGGGGCAATAATTTGGGCTCTTTTTGGTCACTTCAATAACAGAGCTAACCATGTCATTCCCTTAATTTTTGTGAATCTCTGAACACACCTGTCTAAATATGTGTGACCTAGAGGGGAAAAACAATACATTTAAAATACAAAATGGGTGCCAAATCTAACTCATCAGACTCTGCTGGGATTCCTGAGAGTCTTGGGAGGTGAGACCTCGAGCAGTTTGTTTTGGCATCGTCCTCAGCAAGAGAATCTTTTGATGGCAGTGACTCTGGAAGGGACCAATGTTTTTAAAAGAAATCAGGGTAAGCATGAATGTAAGAGCAGAGTCATCTTAAAATGCAAAGCCAGGGGAAAGCTGCAAAATTCCTATGACTTTCACTGGGTTTTGTTCAAGGAGAATAAAAAGACAAAAGGAGAAAAAGCACATTTTAGAGTTGTGAGAAAGTCCTTCTCATCTAGGTAATCCTTCTGGCCTCATAGGACTGCCCTTGCCACAGTTTAGGTGCTTCGTCTCTCGTTTTCTTCCAGTTCCAGATGGAAGGAAACTGTGTCAACACAGCAGCACCATCTTTGAGACCTTTTTCTTCAGTTCAAGATGTTTCTATTGCTAATATCATGCTACATGCATTGTCTTTCATTGTTCTGCCCCAGAAACAAGTGAAAACAGAGGGAAAAGCCCTCCTATACTTTGAAATCTTATTTATCTTTTTCTATATTTACCTTTGAGTCCCAAGGTTTTTTCCTTACAGTCCCAATGCTTTTTCAACATCTGATCCAGCAAGAGGACGCAAGGTTTTACTCAAGTTCAGTTTTCTCCATCATGCAACCAACTAAGTAATTAATGTAACTACCAGTGATCACCTTCTTCAAATTATAGTTGTGACTGCAATGTCGGGTTTTGGCTAACTGATTTGTCATCTTCCCACAGCTATTTTTAGCACAGGGCAAATGTTTTAACTTAGTCTGGGGACAAAAAAAAAAGAGGTGGAGGAGAAAAGAAAACACCCTATCAGTTGTTGCTACATTTATAAGTCTTTCAGAGTAGCTGAATTGCTATTGGGAGCTTTCTACAACTACCTGAAGGGAGGCTGTAGTGAGGCAGGTGTTGGCCTCTTCTCCCTAGTGACTAGCATAGGGCAAGAAGAAATGGAGTGAGGTTGTGATTGGAGCTTAAGAAAAACTTCTTTACAGAAAGAGTGGGGAGGTCTTGGAACAGGCTGCCCAGGGAGGGGGTGAAGACATCATCCCTGAAAGGGATCAAAAAAAGGTAGACATGGTGTTTTGGGAGATGGTTTGGTTAGGGGATGTAGGGTGGATGGTTGAACTTTATGATCCTGAAGTTCTTTTCCAGCCTTGATGACTATGATTGAGACAGTAGGCTGGGCTGCAGCACAGTTGAGTCCCATGTCTGCTGTTGCCTAGACAGTGTACAAGCCAGTATGAGCCAGGAATTAACCCACTTCCCTGGGATCTGGCATCCTGTCTCTCCTGCTCAATCTGCTATATTTTACATACAATAAGTTGCTCAGTGAAGATGACTTCATCACTGAAGTCATAAGGGAAGCAGGAAAGGATTGCAGTCCCTGCTCCAAGCAATGTTTATAACCTTAAATGCAGTGCAGCCCAGACCATGGATATCAGTTCTAGGTGAGAGTACATTAAGTCACAAAATTGTTCCCTCTATAACCTCCAAAATATTCCAAGTATTTTCCCACAAAAAGTTGAGTTTAGAACTTCTCTCTCCTCCACCTAAACAAAGCCTTAGTATCTGAGTGGTATCAATTCAAATGCCCTCAATGTGAAGAAGGAATGTAATCCTGGCCTCCCACATAAAGAATAAGTGCCTTAATCACCAAGCCCATGGATAATGGAAACTGCATCTACTTTGTCATGTCCTCCTTAAACGTGCTATAAAACAGCATTACACTTGAGGATGAGTACTTTGTCCTAAATGAGAAAATATCCATTCACATTCTAGTGAAAAAAACCTTCACTGAAGTTATGGTTTTGTTAGAACTTCCTTTTGCCCTGGTATGAATTTCCTTTCTAGGTTCTTTTAACACTCTTCATGACACCTATTGCATAACTCTTCGTCTTAGCATCCTGCACATACAATAAGTTGTCTCACAAGAGCTAAAGCTTGCTCAGTGCTCCTGTAGGACTCCTGTACCAGGCACAGATGATGCCAGCACACTACAGACTCCAGCAAATGCGCAGACACTGGTGAGCAGAGGATGTTACCAGAGAGCCCCTTGAAACCCGCAGACAGGTCTGCTGAACCATATTTTTTCCAACCACAGCTCTCTGTGACCTATGGTTATTCAGCATTTAGGCTCATTCAGCAGCAGAATTAAAACACAGAGGCAGCAAATCCCACTGCAATCCTCTCCATATACAACACACTTTATTATAACAGAATAAGGGGTTCAGCTCTGCTGGACCAAATCAAGTTGGCCAGTGTTAAGTATCACATTTTGGATTCAAATCCCTGCTAAACCCTCTGCTTATACTCGCGGTTAACATTATTTTTATATCTGTCTTCAGAAATGAAAGACAGCAGCAGCTCAAACGTAGCAGCAACAACATCAGCAGCTTTTAAAGGCCAGCTCCACAGATTAAAGGGTGATACACTGAGCACCAAAATCCCACCACCCCAGTGTCTACTGATTAGGCTGGGAGAAAAGCTGAGTGACAAACATGTTTCCAATCTGCCTAGCTCATGCAGCGAAATGCAGCAATCTGGCCTGAAAAGGGATTTAGACTTTTGTTGTGCACAAGGGGAGAAAAAGCTGATCTAAATCCATCAACAATGCTCTCCCTCTTGGTGATCTCCGAGATAAGGAACAGGGTCTGGACACAGTTCATATCCTACCTGTCCCCAGACCCCACACTTCCACTCAAAGACAAAAACTGGCAGACAAGTGCAAACGATGCTGTCTTGCCAGTGAGCCGCCTGCTCGCATCAAAACACGTTGTGCAAAGTACGGAGCCTGCCTGGGGCACTTGGGCTAGCAGTTTTTAAAGGGAGACTGAACACCTGACAATAGGAAGAGGAAGATAAGGCCTTTTAGTTCATCAAGACTATCGATATTAGTATGTGTATAGCAGCGCACGTGCACAAAGGATCTGGGTAGACAGACAGAAGGGTCTTGCTCCAACCTGTTTACAGCCTGAAGATGACAGACACATCAGAGAACAACAACAGCCTACAGCTGGTACAAGTGGAGCAGGCAATGAGGAGACATGGAAAAAAATAAAACTAACCCAAACCCAACCAAACTAAAATGAAAGGGAAAGGGAGAGGTTTCTAAGGGAGAGCTATTAGATCCCTTTACAAGGAAAGCAGATCACATGGTTTCCTTTATCCTGGTGGTTAATGTATGCCATCCCCACACATTTCCCTGTGACTGCTATAAGGAGTGAGCCATTACATTCTCTCCTTATCTCTGGTCGTAAGGACTGAGAATGAGGTGATAAATCATTTTTCTAAAACCTCTCTCACATCCCTGGAGAAAAAAAGCAACCAGGTTTTGCATCATTTTAGCTAAAAGCAACAAAAGAGGTTGAGAAGAATACAATCCTGATTGCCCGTAACCAAAGCTGCTCTTTGCTCCTCTTTAACCGCACTCGTCTTGAAAAATAAAAAGGGGTGCATGTGAGGGTGGCCAGTCCAAGCAGAAAGCAGCGGCTTGTGTTCTCCTGGCAAAAATACAGACGGTGACCTGTGACAGTTGTGAGGGACCCAGACAAAATGGTTGCTGGAAAATAGCAGCAGCCATCACCTCTGTCACCCTACGGATGCCCCTGGTGACAGGCGTTGGTGCAGAGCTCCCTCATTCACGAAGATGGAAACAGACTCCAGCCAGTCCTTACTGCTGCCATCTTTGCAGAGCAGTATTCAGATGCAGATTGTTTTAAATCCCATCAACCCATTCAGGCGTTTGTGGAAAGTGTGTCTGGCCCTGCGTGTGCGTGCGGGTGTTTAGATGCGTTTATAGGCGCGCACACACCCCTCACTGTGCGCACACCTTCTCTCCACCCTCTCGCTCAGAGAGAAAGAGCAAAAAATCGTCAAAGGCAAGAACACACATTTTCCAGGCTGCTTTGTCAGATGCTCGTGTGTGCATCTTATAAATATTTCATACCAAATATTTAACATTATTCCTTCCCCAATCGGATCAGCTTTGAAATGCTCCTCAAAGTGAATTCTCCCCTAACAATGGCTTGACGCAAAAGCCTTTTTTCTCTCTTAAGAAGAGGCGGCTGCACGTGGTCCGCTACCATAGCAGCATGAATAGTTCTTATTTAATGGAAAATAAAAGATACTTTACATTAATTCAGTGGGGGAGGGAAAGCTGGGCACATGCGTACCTTGTGCTTCAAACATGGGGCAGCATCATACCTTGACCTCCCCTCTCCTGGTCCCATGGTTATTACCCAGCTTGCATTAGAACCATAATGAGAAGTGACAAGTTTATGTAAATGATCCACACAAGGATTTTGCTCTTGTAAAACAGAGCAGTTACTCTGGGCTTTCTAATTATTTCATGCCTTGTGGTTCTGTGATAGGGCAGAGATGACTATTACTTGAAAAGTATATTGTGATTGACAAGTCACTGTCCCCCTGGAACTCATTAAGGCCTGTGCTTTGCAAGAGGGAGGTAGAAAACCCTACCAGGCACACACACCACACACACCCCCTCACCCCAGTGTCGGTTGTTCTTTCAGATCATTCGTTGGGATTTTCATAGTGGTAGAGAAAAGCATAACCTGAACGTATCTCATGCAAGCACCATCTCCCAGCTACAAATTGACCAATTATCCTCTGCTTTCCCATTTTTATTTTAAAGTCTCTAAGATTAGTAGCAACACACTCAAAGATGCAGTGGCCATTGGATTTCACACACTGGATGGGAAAAGCCAGTTTTTTCACAGTACATTATTCAACACAACAGGGAACAGAGTGGGTTAGAACATGGGCTACCATAAACACTGCCACTCACTAGTGCATTTCTGCTGCTATGCGACCAGCACCAAGTGCCTCCCCGTACAGACAGAGGCTCTTCTGCCACCTCTGTGTGACCCATTTGCCTCTCTTTTCTACTTGATACTTCGGGCCTTCAAACTTGCCAACAAAATGGCAATTTGTTTGGTGAAAGTAGAACCTCTTTCTTTTGAGCCATAGACCACCCTAACCATGGAGAGCGGAAAAATCCTATTCAGGCAGCTGCGTTAATGTATCCCATTGTAGAAGTGGTTTTGAATTCCACTGATGGTTTGGGATGCAACACAGTTTAGCATAAAATCATTTCATTGTTAACTCCATTGTGGTTGGATCTTATGGGCCTGCAGCATTTCTTACTTTTAGTTACGTTTGGTTTGTGATTGAAGCAAATCCTCTGGAGATACTTCTGAAAGGCACATGGCCCACTTCAGTTCTTCCATTAGAAAACATTAGCAATCTGGTTGCTTAAAGCTGCCTCAACCTCTGCAAACAAACAAATAAAACCCCAAAACAATCAACTTTTAGTTGTTTGGTTTGACCACAAGTAGGTTACTTAACTCACAACCTTCCCAGCAACTCACTAAGTTTGAACAGAGATGGGAAAATGTATGATTTTACTGTTCTGCTTCATAGCAGCATTGCAACCACTCATCTGCTCAGATTAGACAACATGAGTATTAATCAGTATGTTTCCTCAAAAACCAAACATCCGAGTCACCACCAAATCCTCAGATCCAACTCATTAAGTTTAGGTCAAAAGCTGTGCATCATTGATAACCAGTCACCATAAAGACAAATAGGAGGAGAGAATAATAACACCAGTGAAAAAGCAGAAAAACATAGATGTGACTGTCCGCTGCACTTTGGACCAGTGAAAAGTGAACATGAAGGATGAGGGAAGATTTTCACATGCCCTGAGCACTGGCTTAGTTGAGATGACTGATTACCAGTGTGGAAAGCACAGGTGTAGGTTAGTGCAAGGATTACCAAGCTCTGCCTTCTGAACATGGGCAGTGTGCAAGCAGCTCGAGCACACTCTCAGGCTGAGGATGAATCACACAGCCAGGAACAAAGCTCAGCAGTCATGTAATTCCTGTGCCAGTTCAAAATTGCAGCTTGGGGAGGAAGTGAGTTAGCAGGAAGGGCAGAGGCCAGTATTGCTAAGTTTCTCTAGCTTGTGGTTTTGTGCCCTTCATTCCTGCTTTTGCAGTGAGAGGCCATGATCATGTCCTGCTGGCAAACTGCACCCACTGCTTCCCCTTCCTTGGCTCTTCAGGACACAAACCTGGTGACTCTCAGGCACTTGAGAAATTCAACATACAGCTCATTTGGAGAGGAGGTGTGTGCTCACCTGATGCCTGTCACCATTGAGTCACACTTACTGGGAATGACAAGAGGACCCTGTCATTCAACATCTCATGGTCTGGAGGCCATCCATAGGGAAATTGAGTTTTACATGTAAGCTGAGCAAGTACAGACTGAGAGACTGTCCACTAATCATTTAGCACCAGCACAGTACTTTTCTACTAAGCAAATTTTACCTTTTCTTTGCTCAACCACTTCAAGTTATCACTCTGGCAATAGCCCAGTCTCTCCTTGAGTGTCTTTCAGAGGCAGCAGCAGAGAGCTACAGGCTTTTTATTGGAACATTCATACAGTACCTGAAAATCTAATGCTTATGCATTTTTAATAGCAGAATACACAGGCTGCAGGTAAGACTTCTGCTACGATTCTCATCCACAATAGGATTACAGGCCAGTTCTTAAACACCTATTCCGAGACCCAGATTGAAAACAGAGGGCTCCTTGAAATGGAATCTTCAGGGAGTTTGGACTCTGCTTGCTTCAGGGGATAAGCAGAGTTTTGCAGTTTTATTGAGAACCTTCTGTCACTGCTGTGACCATTAGCCTATAACCAGAGATGCTGAAGGAGTGATAAGTACTTACAAGTGAAAACATTTTAATAGGGAAAAGCACTGGAGTTACTTCTACAGAGACTGCCAAAAGCTACTAGAAGAAGAACTTAACAGTTTGAAGCAAGCAACCTCCACTAAGTTCACCAAGTGACTTAGAAGAATAGATCATTTACACTGGATGGCTTTGGAAGGGACTGCTCAACATATATCACTTACGGTTATATTCAACATCTTAGTTTTAACAGCCCAGTTGCTCCAATTAAATTTTCATTATCATTCTGAAGAGTACAGGTTGCGATCACATACATAAAGATCAAGCTCTGGAAACTCTTAATCATGAACACACAGCATCAGCCACAGACACTAACTGTGGAAAGTGGATATCTGTATGCTATATGTTTATAGGTGTTTAAAGTCTTAGATGTGGCTGTTTCAAGCTATGCAAGTCTCCCGATCCTCTACAGGTTGTGGATCTCTGCGTTTGACTTCCTTTATTGATATTTATCAAACTGAAGAACTCTTCACACTTGGAAAACCTTATTTTCTCTATTCCTTAAACTGGACTGAGGTCTCCTCCAGCCATTTCTACTTGGCTATTTTTTTGGATGTACACTGTTGCTGAATTCCAGAAACACTCAAAAAACTGAAGGGTGCAGAGCAGATTGATTTCAGCTTGGGAGAGCTGTCTCCTCCAAAACCCAGAGACAGGGCTACAAGGCTGAAGTGCTCAAAGCCTCTGCTTCCTGGGAGAAAAGCTAAACTACTTCAGAGAGCTCAAACCATCCACACAGCACCACCAGGGAACAGAGCCAGAGGAAGAGTTTTGTTTTAAACTTGAACTAACCACTTGGTTTAAATATACTATTAACATCAGAGACCACAGCTAAACACATCAGGGATCTGAACACTACCTAGGTGCAAGACAAATTCCATGAGCTTCATTTGCTGAAGGTCCGGTGAGTTCAGTATGAAATGCAACCACATCCTGAAGGTCTCAGTAAAGACTGTTTGCAAAACACGGGTTTCAAGCACTTGGGACTTAGTCTGTAGCTGGCTTTCCCATATACATCTCTGCTCTTTACCTTGCCCCTGTCCTGCTGTGCAATATGCAATAATTGCACAGCAGATAACTTCTGTTTTCTAGGAACATGACATGGCCATTATTAATGTGGCCTGGTATTAGTCAGTTTTCCTTTTCATCTTTATCAGACATCTATATCTCTCTCAGAGGTCTTGTTTACATAAAACAGTGCGCACGGATGCATGGTGCTTAATGAGTTTCTGCATAACCAGAACAGAGTGAGCAAAGCACACTACTCATTCTAATTATGAATCATTTGACCAGTTAAAGAGAAAGAGGACTTCAGCAAATGCTGTCAGAAAGCTTCTTTCCTATTTGTTTTTTATTTCTGTAAAGAACAGCCATAAGATTGAGTTAGGACAATGTTGCTTTGGCTCCAAGCAGAAGCAGCAGGGAGAGAAAAAACCCCGGCTGTGCTCACATTTCATGCTCCCTGATCAGCGAGCGATTCTTTCCTACATCTACAAGCTCTGCCAATGAAGTCAAACTCTTGTCTCAGTGGGCCTGACTACAGTGGGGATGCCGAGAGCAGTTCCTAGCTACAGAATAACATTTTTGCTTGAATTCTTTAGACTGAAGAAGAGACTCAGGGGAGACTTCTCCCTCTTTACCACTATCTGAAGGGAGGTTGTAGGCAGGTGAGTGTCGGGCTCTTCTCCCAGGCAGCTAATGACAGAACAAGAGGGCAGGGCTTGAAGTTGCCACAAGAGGGTTAGGCTGGCTGCTAGGAATCCCTTCCTCACAGAAAGGATGATCAGACCCTGGAAGGGACTGCCCAGCAGGAGTCCCCATCCCTAGAGATGTTTAAGGACAGACTGGCTGTGGCTCTTAATGCCCTGGTCTAGCTGATATTGTAGTGCCAGATTACTTGGTGATCTCAGAGGCCTTTTCCATTCTCAATAATTCTGTGATTCTCATGGCACACAGGTGCACAGGGTCCATTCAACATCTCCTGCTTTCTATTGAAAAGAAACTGGTGAGTACATAGAGCTCTACAGCCTCACAGACAGCAGCAGGCAGATAATTCATGACATTCCAATGGCCCTGGGTGTTCTACTGCACATTCCGCAGACAGAGCAAGACACGTTTGCCTATCAGCACAGGGAGAGGTGCAATGAGACAAAGCAGCTATGTGTCTTTAGACAACAGCACAGCATCCACAGTAATCAGAGGACATAAGTTTTGCCAGTCTAGTTATGAATGAGTCCTTCCCACAAGGAAGGCAAACAACCACAGTGTTTGCAACAGCTGGTTCCCTTGGGTGAGCACGACATAGTAGAACCACAGGTTGCCTGCCTTGTGCAAGCTCCCATGAAGCCCCACCACAAAAACCTACCAGACACTGGAGGGGGCAGAAACGAGGTCCCATAATGCATGATCTTCAAGACAACTCTGAGCCATCTCACCAGGACACAAAGCATCATAGAATAAATTAGGCTGGAAGGGACCTTTAAGCTCACTCAGTTCCAACCCCCCTGCTGTGGGCAGGGACACTTCTCTCCCACTAAACCAGGTTGCCATAAGCCCCATCCAACCTGGTCTTGAACACTTCCAGGGAGGAGGCATCAAGAGAGCTACTTCATTTGACAACCCCCAATGAGAAGGATTATGTCTGGCTATAAAATGTGAAAATAATGAGCTTGAAAGTAGAGAGATGTGCTCTTAGTTACTGGGATGCCCCATCACACAAGACACTTCTAAAGTTTTCTCAGTCTTTTCACACTGTCAGAAGCTCAAACCCAGTCATGTTTCCCACATGAGCTGCAGGAGCAGCAGGAAAACAGAGGGCATTAAGTTGCTTTGTGGACACCTTTGTCTCCTTTCACTCTTCTTTCCTTACCCCTACCCTGTACTGCATCCTCCAGGAGAGACAGTCTGGCTCCATGACATCTCTGACAGAATCCAGCAATACCAGGGTGGCCAGGGGCACTCTTTTTCTGTATGTTTTGCAATACAGTTAAGTGAATGTGTCAGATTAGCCTAAACTGGCACCCTCAGCCCAGAAGCCCAAATTGGATTTAACAGTGAATAAGAATAGTAATATCAGCCAGTAAATAATGGAAAGCCAACTTGCCTGAACCAGAAAATTATTTCAGAGCATTATGCTGATACTTACTTTGGGGTAACAGAAAACTCCTAATGCCAGTCAGCAATAAACTTTGCTTTTGTCATCAAAATAAAGTAGGAGCATTCTCAGATTTTGGATTCTTCCAGGACTATTAGGTAAGATACGTCTTCCCCCAGCAGAATTGCCTGTTTAAAAGCAAAGCCTTGACTAGATGTGAGAATAGGACTTAACATTTACTGTTTGGAGCATTATGTCCTCGTGAGGAGGTCAGACTGCTGGGAATATCATGGATCAGGATGCTTATAAGCCCTCTGGAGTAAGAGTCACAAGATGTGAGAATAAACAATGTTCAGCAGCAGAGAAAGAGTTAACTCAGTCATTTATTAGAGAAATAAAACACTCAGTGCTTTAGGAAACCCCTTTGGATCTGCTTATAGGTGTAATTTGACCAGGACACTGTCAATCCCAGTCTGGAAAGACATCTTTTAATGCTAACTGGTTTGGTTCATTTCTACATGCATTATCTTCAGATTAAAAAGTCATTTTTAAAATTGAGCAATATGCAGGTTATTTCACTTGCTGAAGACTGAACCTTTGCAAGCATCCAAGGCTACAAGGCATGCTACTTGCCTGATGAAATAGAAATCCCAGAATGGCTAGAACAAACCCCCTGCAGAGGCAGGGACACCTTCACTAGATCAGGCTACTCAGGGCCCTAGCCAACCTGGCCTTCGACACTTCCACAACCTCCTTGGGCAACCTGTTCCAGCATCTCACCATTTGTTCCTCATGTGCAACCTAAATCCCCCCTCTTCAAGTTACACTGAAGTACATTAAAAATTTCAGTGAGACACAAAACAGCACTGAAACTGAATTGTTTGTTTAAAAGACTGAACTCTGTTGAAAAGACTGATCTTGCCTTGTAACTACTCTGAGTGAGGAGCGTAAAACTAGCAGTTTCCTCAAGAAATACCATCAAGGGGGCTTACACCTCTCAAGGACATTGGTCCAACAGCATGGAAAAACAAAAAGCCTGCAACTGCTGCTGCAGCCAGTCCAGGCTGGTGTAGGGAATATGGTAGAAAGAAGCAAAGCAGGAAAATATTCAAGAAAAACCAAAAGTCTTTGAAAAGTTTGAAAATTTTCAGAAATCCAAAATAGAGAGCAAGACAATTAAAAATTGAAACTGGAATTTGATTATTTGGCAGAAATACTTGAGTATGAGACAACGTTTATTGAGGAGGCCTTTTTCACTCGGCTCGTGGTTGCATTTGAAAGCAACTACAAGAGAAAACCGAAGCACGTTGGGTACTTCACAGGTTCATCTTAGATTCAAGTGCTCCTGAGAAGTGCACTGCTCCATTTCAGTGCAAAGAAATCCCAGGCTTTCCAGTCAAATAGGATATCTACTTCTGCAGCACAGTCTGATTATTACGAATCTACTTCCACAGGCTTCATGCAACCCCTTCCTTAAGACTATTTCCTCTAGCTCCCTAATCCAGGACACCGAACGCTGTTCCACATAACAACAGGCTAATCACTGCCCTACTTTCAGAAATGTAAAAAGTTGTTGACACGCTGCATATCGCACTTCCCAAACAGCCTGTAGACCTGGCCAGCAAATTCCTCCTCCATGTCCTTGCTCAGTGTTATCTCCCTCAGCATCTTGTCTTGTGGAGCTTCATTTAGATTGCAATGTCTTTGGGCCAGAGGCCACGTGAATCACCTACACAACCATTGAGTAACAGCAGAATCTGACTTTGGAAGCATAAAATGCTTTCTAGGAGTCTCAAACTTGTAGACATTCCTAGGTGGACAACTGAAAGTCAGTTTACTGTCAGAGTGGGGAGTCTTCTGTCAAAGTGGTACGGGGACTCCCACAAAGAGTTATCACCATGAGCTCTGCTATCAAAACTATTAACATTTGTCCACCAAACTTTCACAGTTGCCTTCCTTTACATTATTAGGCTCTATGGGATATCTGCATTTATCTGCTAAAAATCATACATTACACTGCAAGTGGTATTAGAAGTTCAGATTTTACCAGTGGCTTCAAAAAAACCACAGCAGGGGAAAAACAGCCTGTGACAAGTAAGCAGGAAGAGAAAAGGAGGTCATTCCCTCTTGAGTAAAGCATTTGATTGGAGAAGAAAAAAATTATACATTCTAGGGCATTTAAGCATAAGAAAAAACTTGCTCTAGGAACTTCATAGGGCATAAAAGCAGAAGAAGTATCTACAAGTGTTAGTTTTCAGACAACTAGTGGAGCGTAGGCAATAAGTCCCATTCATCAACTTTATCCAAAGAGTTTTCCTGACATTAATTCAGAGTAGGTTTCAGGGACATGTCTTACTGGTCCAGGTCAGTATGCAATGGTTGCCTGGAGCTGTGGCACCAAGTAAAGCCCTCCAATCCAATGTACCAGCTTCAGCAAGCTTCTGATCAGGATTTTGCCATCTGTGAATGAAATTGGAGGATGAAGAGTCCTAACCCTAACTTTCAGGGATTTTTTTTTTCCCTTCAGTCACAGCAAGAGAGTCAGCAACCCACACACCAAGCATGAGTCAGCAAGAGAGTCAGCAACCCACACACCAAGCATGAGTCACAACACATGTACAGCCATAGTTTCAGTCTGTCCTAGGGCCTCAATTGCAAAGTCCAGGTTTGGTTCTGAATTTTTGCCCCCAGAAATCAGAGCTGTTCAGATGAGGAGTTCAGTTTGGTTTGAAAGAGGATAGTTCTGGTATGCCACAAAGACCTTGGTCTCCCTGGGGAGAATCCCACCCTTCAGACCACAAGAGGAAGGAACTGAGGAAAAGAGAATGAAGAAAATCAAGGCTGAATCCCCCTTATTTTGCCTTAGGAGATGAGATTGTATAGCTGCAGACTGTTCAGTCTTTGCTGTGTGCTGCACCATGTCAAGGCAGGAGTTTGGATTTGGCATCATCTTTTTACCAGCATGCCAGCCACAATCACTGAAGGCCAATACAATGAAATAAGAACATGGACTGATTAATTTAGAGCCACCTTCTACAGCACAAGCAATTGTATTAACAGTGTGTCCTCCAGGCTCAGCCCTTTCTGTAGGACAGCTCAGCATTACATAGTTTGCCTGGATGTGTTCCTGTGTGACTTGGTCTAGGTGATCCTGCTGTTGCAGGGGGATTGGACTAGATCTTTTGAGATCCCTTCCAATCCCTAATGATTCTATGATTTTATGACCCCAAATAAAACATTTTGCATCAAAGTGCAGTCAGGTTTATCAGCACACGCTGTACAGATACAAATCAAATAGTCCTGTATGAGAGGGTACCCAGCTCCTAAACTCCTCAGTGTGTGATGAAGTTACCTACTCACCCTAAACAAACATTCCAGTCTACCAAGTGCTCTTACTACTAATGAAATAAGCAATTGTACGTCATGAGAGGCTGCACATAAATATCAGAAGGAACTTCTTCCCAGTGAGGGTGAGGGAGCACTGGAACAGGCTGCCTGGGGGGGTTGTGGGGTCTCCTTCTCTGGGGACATTTAAAACCTGCCTGGATATGTTCCTGTGCAACCTGGTCTAGGGGATCATGCTGTGGCAGGGGGATTGGACTAGATCTTTCAAGGTCCCTTCCAATCTCTAATGTTCTGTGACTAATGCATCACACCCCTCGGCTCTCCAGGTTGAGATAGATAATATAAATTATAAACATCTCTGCGCATTATTTTTCTTCATTGCATTTTGAAGTTGTCACAGGTATCTGGTTCATGTAGTAGTGCCCCTTAAGAAGCAGAGGCTGCAGAAAAACCCAGCGATACCAAGCACCTGGTGTATGAATGCTGCTCAGATAGGTGAGCTCTGACATTCAGCTCCACAGTTCCTGCAAGGAACTCCAATTTTGCCTCTGTTCTGAAGGGCTGATACAGTGCCCAACTGTCTTTGTTGTAAGAGTCTGGGAATTTCCTGCAAAGCATGTAATGTGCTCGAGGCATCAAGGGGTTTTTTTTTTGGCAAATAAATGCAAAGAGTCTATTATTTGGCATTTTTCCATGGTGACTTAATTCAAAGGCTATGAAGAAAATGAAAATGGAAAACACCTTTCAGTTAGAAAATGCCAATCACAGCCACTCGGAATCTTGATAGTTCAAACCACAATAAGCACCTTCAGGACTCAGATAAAACCCGCAAGAGATTCACAGCAGTTAAGCATAAGCATCATCAAGCTACGCACAGCAGAGCAGTTCAGTTGCTGATGCAATAGGGTGAGAGGCATCTCACCTCTGCCTCAGCTTCCCCAGCACAGGCAGATGAAACGTACCTACCCTGTGGTCAAAGATGACACAGAATACGACAACACCACAAAGGCATTTTCTCTCAAACCCTGTATTTAAAGTTTAATAAAGTTTCTAGAGTTACAGGATTCCATAAAAGTTCTCATTTGCTTTAAAAAGCTCTCAGTCTTCCTTCATTATAAAGTGTGATGCCATGAACCTCGTTTTCAGGAAGGCCACAGAGAGGTGGCCATGTTATCTATGAACTGATCTGATTTAAGATCTTGCCATGCTTTGAACACAGAGGTTGCAATTCCCCACACAGGAAAAGTAGGTTTTGGATCTTTAAATGAAACACTCTAGAACCAGGTCTTTAAGCTCTTCATGCTAAAATTGAGCTATCCAAAGGCACTAAGGACAGCAACTGAGTGTTTAAGGCTTTTTTTTCACCTTTTATCCTACTCCAAGAAGGCCAGAAATCTCCTTGTTTATATCAGAAACAGCATGTGGCCAGCAGGAGTAGAGAAGTAGTTGTCCCCCGGTACTGATGAGGCTGCACCTTGAATACTGTGCTCAGTTTTGGGTCCCTCAATACAAGATACTGAGGAGATGGATCACATCAAAGGAAGGGCAACAAATCTAGTGAAAGATCTGCAGAACAAGTATTACTAGAAGCAGCTTAAGGGACAGAGGTTATTTAGCCTCAAGTAAATAAGGCTCAAGAGAAAGATCACTCCACGGCCATCTGAATGGAGGCTATAGTGAGGTGAGGGTTGGTCTCTTCTCAAAGATAAGAGGAAACTACCTCAAGTTGCACCAGGGAGCTTGGACATTTAAGAGATGTCTAGGTGTGGCCCTTAGTCAAGGTTTGGTGGTGGACTCAGCAGTGCTGGGTTAGTGGTTCACCACAGCTTTCTTGAAGGTCTTTCCAATGTGAACAGTTCTACAACTGTAAAACATGCTCGCAGATGCGGAAGCATTGTTATTACTAGCAATTTCAAGAAAAATCTTGGTCATAGCCTCAATTAGTGTTGTGACAGGTCTGAACATTGCTAGTCCAAATATTATGCTACTGGGATAACCTCAAAAATGTGTCCAGTCTAGTACAGTCACCAGTTCACTGTCAGGGCAAATGCAAAACACTCTTGAAGACTTTCATAGCCCCATTTCATTTACCTTTTTAATTTTATAAGCAGGGAAACACTATTTCTCTCCTTTCAAAGGACTGCTTTTCATAGACCACCAGAATAAAATTGCTTTGGGGGTTTGTGGCATCACTGAAGCTGAAATAGGGATATTTCACAGTAAGAAGACAAGATAAAACTGAAGTGATGGTGCCAACTGCATAGAGGAGACTGCACAGCTACCAGTGAAGTAAACCCAGGAGACAGGAAAATGCTAAACTTGTCACTTCATGCTTCTGGGAGCTGCCTGTCTGGCCTTTTAATTTCAGCTTTCTTTTTGTGTTTATTGGTCACTTCACAGTCAGAACCACTTACTGGGTTTGCATAAAGTAGCACTAGTTTAACTAGCCACATCTATTCACAGAAACACAGAATATTAGGGATTGGAAGTGACCTCAAAAATAAAAACTTCTTTCAGTCCAATCCCCCAGATCACCTAGATCAAGTCACACAGGAACGTGTCCAGGCAGGTTTTAAACATCTCCAGAGACTGAGACTCCATAACCCCCCATGAGCAGCCTGTTCCAGTGCTCTGTCACCCTCACCAGGAAGAAGTTCCTTCTCATAATGATGGGGAACCTCCAATGTTCCATCTGACACCTGTTTTGCCCCTTGTCCTATCATTGAACGACACTGATCAAAGCTTGGCTCCATCCTTCTGACACCCACCCTTTCCATATTTATAAACATTAATGAGGTCACCCCTCAGTCTCCTTTTTTCCAAGCTCAAGAGACCCAGCTCCTCAGCCTTTCCTCATCACAGAGATGCTCCACTCCACCTTTGTGGCTGTGCACTGGATTCTCTCAAGTAGTTCTGTGTCCTTCTGGAACTGAAGGACCCAGAACTGGATACAATACTCTGGATGTGGTCTCACCAGGGCAGAGTAGAATGGGAGGAGAACAGCCCTTCTAATCCACCCTAGGATGCCATTGGCCTTCTTGGCCACAAGGTCCCATTGTTGGCTCCTGGCCATCCTGCTGGCCACCAGGACCCCCACATCCCTTTTTCCTATGCAGCTCTCCAACAGGTCAGTCCCCAGCCTATACTGGTACTTGGGTTTGTTCTTGCCCCGATGCCAGACTCTACACTGCCCTTGTTAAGTTCCATTAAATTTCTCCCTGCCCAATTCTCCAGCCTGTCCAGGTCAAACATGTGCAGTCCTAAAGCAGCCCTTCTCCACACAGACTCTGAACGCTCCAATTCCAATCTCTTTTCCCATCTTGTTTCTCCAGTGGAGATTTCCTGCAAAGGCTGGTGAACCCTGCTAGCTGCTCAAATCAGCTCTGTGGTCTGGTGAAACTTCCACAGACAATTCCATGCCCGAACCATCAAGCTATGGTCAACAGGTAGAAGAGTTACAAGACAGACAAAGCCAGCAAAAAGCAGTCAGTAACCAAACGGAAAGCCAAGATTCAGGATGTGGTTATTGCCAGGATTTTTTTGGGAGAGATTCCCTAACATCAACATCAATTGCAGATTTCCTTGAGATAATGTTTTTGCAAGATTAGGAGTTCACACGTGGCAATGATTGAACTGATGGCTAGATAGCAAATGGGGAAAGAGATTCCTCAGCTTTCTACAGAAGCAACAGGGTCTCCTTTACCTTTCATTCCAAATCTTGATGGTGACAAGCTGTAACACCCTATCACACACATGAGCATTTCAAAGCCTATGCAGTTGTGCAGCAAAATAGTTTATTTAAAAATCTATAACATTTAAATTGCTGTTGTCATTGTCTTGACTTTCATTGTCTTTTGTTGTCTTGTATTTCACAGAACCAGCTGATGTTCAAATGTGTTTTGTGATTTTAATCTTCTCCCTTAGGCTTACCCACAAAACCCCACCACATACTTATTCAGCAAATTAACTAAATTATTTCCTTCCCAAAGAAAAGCTTAGATCTTCATGGGGAAGGCTGATGGGTTTTGGCAGAAAAGTCTGGAATTATGGAGTCACTGGCTAGCTGTAAGACAGCTACAACCATGGATCAAGGAAGTGTGGATTCAAAGACGGCCACAGCGAGGCAAATCCTGATTTTGTTTATAATCTGTAACCTCACTGACATCAGCTGAGCTGTGAGCAGACTCCTTCAGTTCTCATGCCCACAGTATCATACATGTGCAATGCAGAACATTTTCACTAGAGAAAAACCACTAGGTCAGCTTCTTCCTTTTCATGGCTATTACAAGTACAGATAATATCTTTTAAGGAAGATCCACAGCTTGTGATTTCTTTGTAAGATGCTTTGGGAAGTCCAGTATGTACAAAACCCAGTTCTCACTCATCGCATCAGTTTTGAGGGGCTGCATTTAAGCCTCAAGTAATTCTTCCTATAGCCATGAGTAGCAGCATGCGAGTCACAGACAGCCTTGGAAGGGTGAAACTGATGGCCAGATATGGACATGCCAGCTGGCTGCCTGCCTCCTGGACAGGAAATCTTTACATCCCACATTTTCTAGGCATGACCCCACTGCAGTGCCAATTACACAATCACAGCAGGATGACCTGTTCTTAGCCTGCTAGAAATGACACTGATCTCTGCTCCCCCCAATTTGAAGATGCAGAGCCTCTCAATCTAGGCAACCCCTTCAACCGTAACACCCTTCTCCTTGGGCTGATGACAGATCCAAGTAGGCTCTGTGGGACTTGAATGTGCTCAAATGATCAAGTGGGGACCACTCTTCTTTTAGTAGTGGCAAGAAAGCTCTACCTTACTGTCATCCACCCCTTACACACAGGCAAGGGAGTGCTGGGGATCACAAAGCCTGTGTGAGCCCACACAGCATTCATGTCAGTGCTGCTTCGGGGGCTTTTGGCTGCAGGCTTGTGCTTCAACTATAACTTTCAGTGTCTATCACTCTCTGAACTTACATAACTCCTGGGTGGCCTTTTAGGTGGATGCTGGGGACCATCCCCCTACAAACATCCCAGTGAAGAGCTTTTCTCCCAGGGCAGGCTGTCTGCACCAGTGCTGAGGACAATGATGGAGGGTCTCCGTTTCCTTCATTTGTAATGGAGGGATTTGAGTGGGAGCTGAATCCTGTCAAGTGCTTCCTGTCCTGCACACACCCTTGTCAAAGAGCTCTTTGGAGAATACAGAAAGAGGATTAATGCTAATAGCTATCTGCCTGTCATTTGAAAATCTGAAGCAGCACTTGGTGAATTTTCCTCATGAATCTCTAATTCACAAGACTGCAAGGGCACCTGAGAGGAAACTTCTCTGGAAGTGTGTGCAGCAAGCAACAAGGTGGACTAACGACCCTGCAGGGTACAAGTGCAGATCATAGCCTAACACCCCAGCTGCAGTAAAGCCTTCTGGAGTAAGGCAAGTAGTCATGCATGTGAAGCCATTTTGCCATCAAAGTAGGTTTACCCAATTCATTCCTTTCAATCATGAGCCATAATTCATTCCGTTATGCATTTCAGAAACAGTCACCCTGGGACCGCATTCACTTAGCATAGTTAGTAACAGAGCACTATCCAGGCAGCCCTTATCCAGCAGCAGCATTTAGACATGCAGCTGTGTAACAGACATTCAATTTCTTGGATGAGGCTAACAGCTTCATTGGTCAGGTCCTAATGAAGGGTCCAAACTTAATCCCATTGAAACCTTCAGGAGGAGCAAAATTCTGACCTTCAGGAGTTCTGACTGTGCTTCACTTAAATAAATAAGATAACCAGCGCTTTGTCGTAGCCTTTGGAGATGCAGCATGTAATTTTTGGAATGAGGCAGAAGAAGAAAACACAAGGTGTAAAGAATTGATAAGATGACCAAGAGCTCACCAGCTGATCATGCACATTAGCACTCAGCTCTCAGAACAAGGCTGCCATCCTAAAGCCCTATGGATTACTGACATTGCGGGAGGGAAGGACACCCATTTGCAGTGCTTTGGGCTTGTTTCCTTTACTTTGTCAAGGCAGACTGTAAAGACCTTCATGCTGAGCACTTTGAAGAACACCCTGTCAACTCACACTCCTGTGGCTCCAGAGACAGTTCATCTACAATCTGTCCTCAATGGTATTCCCTTATCCACAGCTTTCTTTCCTTTACCATGCTCTTCCCTCACCTTTTGCACATCCTACAGGTATCCTAAAGAAGGAGCCTTGCAAAAGGTGAAGTAAGGTATGAAATTTTCCTTCATGGTCTCAGACTGCATGCCCTCTGACAATTTGTGTTAGGCAGGATGCCAAGCACCAACATCCTCTCTCCCCTAGGTGTGCTTCCACCCCATTGTGGGTTAGCTCTGGTAGGCAGCTGAGCCTCACACAGCTGCTTGTTCACCCTTGAAGTAGAATGTGGGACACAGACCAGAAAAGGTAAGCATGAAAACCATGAAGAGTTTAATAGGAAAAGCAAAAGCTACACACACCTGCCCAAGTAAAATAAGGCTTTCACTAACTGTTTCCCACTGGCAGGTAAGTGTTCAGCCACCTTGAGGAAAACAAAGCTTCATCACACATAACAATTATTTGGGAAGATGAACACCATAGTCCTAGCAGTCCATGTGACAACATGCTCAGAAAGAAAAGCTGGAGGAAAGAAAGAGGATGGGTAGACTTTTGGGACTGTGCCTTGACATGCCTTCAGTCAGCTGGGGTCAGCTGACTCAGCTGTGTCCCCTCCAAGCTCCTTGAGCACTCCCAGCCCACTCACTGGTGGGGTAGTGCAAGAAACACAAAATGCCTGGACTGTGTTAGCAGTGCTCACCAGTAACAAACAGCCCTGTGTTATCAACACTGTTTTGATCGTAGGTCAAAAATTTAGCACCATGCAATTAACTCTGTCCCAGCCAGGCCAAATGCACATTCTTCTCAAGACCACAAAAGTAACGCTAGGATTTGCATTGTACCAACAGCAAGCAGTTTCCCTTCATTCCATTAAAGGATTTTTCATGTTTGGGGTTTATTTTTAAACCTGCAGAAACATAAATAATACAGCTTTTTCTTTCATAACTTGTCCCACTGGTCATGATCTTTGAAAGCAGAAGGTTAAGCAGAATAGCTTTTAAAGCAGAGGAATCCCCAGCTGCTGATGTTCAGGGCTGTTCCTACACGATTAAAGAATTCTATGGGTTTTGCAGATTACTCTTCATTTATTCACATGGATTTTAACAAAGAAATACAGGATTTTTTACAAAACTACCAGCACCAGCCAAGCTACATATCAGACAGAAGCACATGGATATACTGCTAAGTGCTGAAAGGAGACATTGTAGAGTGTATTTCAACTGGGTATAGAGAATAAAAGTTAGAAAACAGTAAAAGAATAAGAAGAGTGTGTCTGAGCCTTAACTCTGAAAAAATATACTACTTCAACTGTGTCAGTAAAAATAAATAAAATGGCAGAGAGCAGAGAAACTGGCTGGAATTGTAGTGGTTAAGGCCAGCATTCCCCACCAGCCCCAGGCCAGAGGGCTTTTACTCTTTAATGGCTTCATGCCCTCTAATTAAGGTTTCCGAGTGCAATCCCTTTGAACAAATGTTTACATTTGTCTTGTTAACTCCCATTACTTAATAATCAGAGGCCCCTACAGTTTCCTCAACATGGGGAGGATGAGCCAAAGACATGATCGTATCAGGGAGGTTGACATTTAAACACCCGGTTAGCACTAACCTAAGTGAACACCTGCAGACAAAGGATGAGCAAAACTGACAGTGCCCATTTAAACCCCAAATAAAAGCTTGAAAACACAGCTCATGGGATTATAAACTAAGGTGTGACATGATAATCTCAAAGCCTCTAGTGCTCTTTAGAAATACCTTATCCAAGATTTCCTTTGGAAACAATGAGTTACCCAGAAGAGAAGTTGTATTTTGCTTATGACTGATTGGACTCAGTATTCCTGCTCACATCCATTGCCCCTTGTCCTGTCATTGGATGCCACTGAGCAGAGCCTGGCTCCATCCTCCTGACACCCACCCTTTCCATATTTATCAGCATTAATGAGGTCACCCCTCAGCCTCCTTTTTTCCAAGCTGAAAAGACCCAGCTCCCTCAGCCTTTTCTCATCAGGGAGACTGTCCACTCTTCATCATCTTTGTGGCTCTTTGCTGGACTCTCTCAAGCAGTTGTGTCTCCCTCATTCAACTTTACTGGAAAGCACTGGACCTAGTCTACACATTGCAAGCCAAAAATCACATCACGCACATCAGTTACAGTCTCCACTTCCACTGGGCAGAACAACTGGGCACAACTGCTATAGGGCACAAGACAAGCAGGACAGCAAGCGTGTCCTGTAACACAGCCTGCTCAGCAGATGACACTTGTGGGAGAAATCTCTCCTCTTTTCTTTGCTCATCAACAACAAAGGACTAGTATCAACAATGAAGAAGGCCTGCAAAGTATTGTGTCACTGGTGATTAGCTGAAGGAATTGCCATCGAGGCTGACAGCTACTTCAGTCGTCTACACTGAGAAAGTAGCAAAAAAGAGCAAGGAAACAAGGCGGTACAACGTGCTCTCAAGTTGTTCTGGTGGTGCTGCACAGGTTACACTGGGAGCTGGATTAGCATATGACCTACATTTTAAATTCATTTTGTTCTCCTGTTAGGTATTCAGGGTTTTTCACTCCTGCAGGCAATTGATGCTATTGTATGTGTATTAATATATCAGCTCTACCATGTGTTTCCCCTCCCCTCCAATGTTTGCCAGGGAGGTTTTGAGTAACAGGGGGAGGGTCTTTTCATAATCAAGGTCCAAGCATTGCTGACTCTCCCAGTCTGCAGCACTCATGTCAGCAAAGCAGCAGTAGCAACTGATGTGTTCACATGGGACCACTCAAAGCTCCAAGGTTAAAGAATACTCTGTGTTGGAAATGGAAGAGGAGGAAGAAACTAAACAAGAAGTCAGAGACAGTTAAAGTTTGCAAGAAAAGAAATTTAAAAAGCTATTTATAAAAGCAAATGAAGGAAAAACAATTTGATCTGAGCTGGAGACCAGTTAGAAGAATGAAAGGTTGCTGCAAGGGTTTGAAAGGGGCAAAGCACACATTAAGAGATGGTGGTTATGAATTACTGAACTCATTAATGTAATGGGGCACGGGGCAATGGGTGTGAGCTGGAACATAGGAGGTTCCATATAAATATCAGAAGGAACTTCATCACAGTGAGGGTGACAGAGCACTGGAACAGGCTGCCCAGGGGAGTTTGTGGAGTCTCCTCTGGAGACATTTAAAACCCACCTGGATGTGTTCCTGTGTGACTTGGTCTAGGTGATCCTGCTATGGCGGGGGGATGGACTAGATGTTCTTTCAAGGTCCCTTCCAATCCCTAATGATTCTATGAATAGACACTCTTTTGAGATTGTCTAGCATGAAGCTGAAACTTTGAATAAGGAAGAAGTGGCATTTGCTTTCTGTTCATTGATTTTACAGCCAGGTTAAGTATGAAAATGCTACAGGCTGGGATTACCTCTATTTTAATGGGCTTGGGGAATTATGCCACATAGACAATTAAAGAACCTCCAAGAAACACTAAGAGAGTGCTTGTCAAGCGGGGAGATATCAGGGTGAACACACAGATATACTGCATTTGAACTGAAGAGCAGTTATAGCAATTGTCTCCCAGCAAAGAACCTAAAAATGACTTAATTTCAGACAAAGAAAGTTACAGGAATTTGTACTGGAAACCAGCCCTCAGATGCAGCAGCGTACCTACTGGATCAGTATGTCACAGGACACTGCAAAGTCAAATAGGACATCACTAGAAACTGAGATAGAACACTTCCTCAGGAACTGAGCTTTTTAGTTGAAGAAAACTCCGCTTCCTGATCTAGTTGAGGACATCCCTGCTCACTGCAGCAGGGTTGGACTAGATAACTTTTGGAGGTCCCTGATAACCCAATACTTTCTATGATTTCTCACCTGGAAAGTTCTGCTCTAGTTACTCTTTTTCACAGCACCCTGTAGCATTTGCACTACCTTTAACCAGCTTTATAGTGATCAAGCTCCTTATATCATTGTAAATACTAAATAAATATTGAAATCTTCTTGTTTCCTGTAATCAGCTTTAGAGTGCTCAAGTGTCTCATGTTGCTGTAATTACTAAATAAGTACTAAAACCTTCTTTATTCTAGTTTTACTTTGTAGTGGTTTTCTATTTTACAGTGTCTGGCTACTGTGCCTAATTCAGTGAGCCCCAGCCAATGCAAGAAACCTCTAGCTTCTGTCTGAACCAGGTCTGAACCAGCTCTTCAAAGAGCTAGGTGCTCTTTGCATGGGAACAGTGTTCACACCCAGAACTTGAGTAATACTTGATCCTCGATTTCCTGCTGGGACAAGATCTTGTCACTTCTGTATAGTCTTCTTGCAAATAAGACAGACACAAGGAGTTGAATGAATTAAGAAGAGGCCCAGATACTGAATCAGAGGTTGGAAGAGACCTCTGAGATCAAGTCCAGCCATCAATCCAACACCACCATGCCTGCTAAACGACATCTTCAAGTGCCATATCTACGTATTTGGTTGTTTGGGGTTTTCTTTAGACATCCACAACTTCCCTAGACAATCTGTTCCAAAACCTGACTACTGTTTCTGTGTGAAAAAACCTTCTCTTCACATGACCAGTGTGTACTACTCAGAATTAGAGGTATCTACTATGTCCCACCTCAATCATTGCCTAGCCAGAGAGAAGGACTGTCTTGCAGCTCAGATCAGGCACATACAGACATACACACTCCATCATATGGCACCACATGTGCTCCTCATGTGAGTGATGCCATCATTTTGATGCAAGATCAGGATCAGGTCCCCTTGCTCTTACAACACGAAGGTTCTAAGGTTGGGGAGTACGTAACAGGAGCAGGGAACTGTTCACTAGGGAGCTCTGGCAAGTGACACCCACCCCACAGGCACTAGAAAGCTATTGTCAGTCTACACAGTATTCTGTGCAAGTTGGGATGCCTTCACAGAACCACAGAACATTAAAGATTGGAAGTGACCTCAAGAGATCATCTAGTCCAATCCCCCTATGCCTTCTTGGCCTACATGGGAAAAGTGATTCTCCTCATTCTCTTCTTGCCCCTTTTTTCCCCAATAAAGGCTGCATAATCTCCATGTTTTCCACACCCCTCATGGGAACTGGTATCCTTTAATTTATTTTCTCAGTTTGGATAACTCCAAGATAAATTTAACAAGAAACTCCTTCCGTTATGCCCTCGGGATAAAGAGAAGAAAAACATGGTTGAAAAGTAAATGAAAGATGACAGCTAAATGTTTAAAATCCTAGAAATGCTAATCTGTTAACTACAGTATCTCCAAATCACACGAGTTCACCGATCAGAGCACGTAGTTGTCCTTGTAGGTAGAGAGATGTGTTTTGAAGATCTCCAGTGTGAGCCAGCTGTATTATTATTTTAATTTTTTTCACTAAGTATAACTGTAATCGCAACCAAGAAATACAATTTAATTACAGGCAAGGATTCTTTGTCAGTATCTAACTAGAGGCTCTCTATGGATATGATTTTTCAGAAGCATGGAAATTTCAGAGGGAATAAAGTAATTTTGGTCTCCTTTTCCAAGCTTCCAATCCGTGAGGAAGGCTGACAACACACAAGAATCATTCTCAGAGGGATTTTTTAGGTCATTCAGTCCAGTCCCTTGTTTCAGAAATCAAACACATCACATAACCTTTTCTATAGATGCATCCTGAAACTGGTGCCAGCTACAGAGGTGTCCTTCAGCAGCACTAGAGGAGATACCAGCTAGCAGGTGGTGATGCTGGGTCACGTTTGGTCAGCACACAAACTGAGGGTGAAGCTCAAGAAGCCTGACTCTGAAAAATCTCCTTGCAAGCTGTTCTCTGCTTTTAAACCTGGTATCAGCAAAGCAAACCAAAACAAGTAACAGTCCTGCTCTCACCCATTATCATCAGCAGTGCTGGTGAAAAGATGATCAGTATCATTCATATGGGAAGCCAAATGAGCATTAAACAAATTCAAGCTTTAGGGCTCTTTTTTGAGAGATAACATCAGATATTAGCCACCATTTCTTGCCTCATCACATGCTGATCTCCTTGGTAATCAGGATTTTAATTACACAAATGTCTCTGGGTATTTTCTTGCATAACTACTAAGAGGCATGAGCTACCAAATTTGTGGCTGTAGTAGAACTGTTTCACAGACAAAAGTGCATGCCAGCCTTACATGAAAGGAGATCTTCATGTCAACAATTTGCAAAGCACTGGCTCTCACCTTTGAAAGCTTGTTGCAGGGAAACTGGTGAAGGCTCTGACCTGTGACCTTCAGCTCCTAACAGGATAACTTCAAGCAGTTCAGAAGTCTGGTTGCTTCTAATAAACACTCTCCAGTGGGATGGCTTAATAGCCCCAACTAGTGAGCCTTCAGCCAGAGCCACAGGCCCTTCAGTTCAGGCCCTCTCACCAGTGGCAGCATTTCCCATTCAGTCACTCAGCCCTGACCAGACAACCAAACAGGACCTGATGCTAGAAAGATAAAAAATTACCGATAAACTCAGCTCTGCTGCAGGTGGAACAGAGGCAGGAACTTGTTATGCTTGGACAAGGATTAATTTTGCACATCTCTACAGTGCCTATCTTCCTGCCTCTTCCAAGCAGGCTATTCCTCCGAGACACACAGACAGGACCCAATTGTTATCAAAATAACCAAAATCAGAACTCTACTTCAGGTATGGAGAGATTAAATTCCTTTCCTGGTGTTTTCTCATCCTACACAATGATGGCAAAACACACCCCATTTCACACACTGCCACTCCCATGCCTCCACAGTAGTTAAAGTGATGCTGCCAAAAAAGCCACTCTACTTGCTTTGAGTCATATGCTGTAGGTGAATTCTGTACTAATTTCCTTACTCATTAAATAGCCCATTAAATCAGACTAATTTTTGCACAGGTTTAAGTTACTATGAAAAAAAATTATAGTTTAATGTTTGTTCAGACTGGAACAAAAATAGTTTCAGTCCTTGAAATGGAGAAGGCTGACTAGCATCCTACATGAGCAGCTGATGGCACCCTGTGCTAGGTAAAGCTTGAAACAGAACTGGATTCTGAATGACCCAATGATGGGACACTTCTGAGCATCTAAAACCAGTTAATGCAAATCCTTGCTGTTCCAACACCACTCCGACTTCCCCTTAGCACATGCCATGTGCAGCACACCACATGCCAACTTGGAAGGTCACAAGGAAGACCTTCAGATCCCATCCAATGACTCAGAGCAATGTTGAACCCTCGCCAACTTAAGTCTCTAAAGATAAGGCAGGGGCAGTTCCAGGAAAAGTCTTTCATGTACTCGCAGTGCTGATGCAACTGCAACCTTTGAAAGTGCCTGACACCTCCATATCTCTATTAAAGAATCATAATTATTAAGGCTGGAAAAGACCTCTAAGATCAGCCAGCCCAGCTGAGGACCCAACAGCACCACATTGGCCAGACCAGGGCACTAAGGGACACATCCAGACTGTCCTCCAGGGATGGCGACTCCACCCCTGCCCTGGGCAGTCCATTCCAGTGTCTGATCACCCTTTCCTTGAGTTAGGGCTTCCTAACATGCAACACAACCCTCCCCTGGCAGCTTCAGGCCCTGTCCTCTCATTCTGTTCCTAGTTGCCCGGGAGAAAAGCCCAGCTCCCACCTGACCACAGCCTCCATTCAGGTAGTTACTGCTACAGGCAAATGGCAAGCAATGTAGAAAACTCCCATCAAAGCCAACTCTTCAACAGTAGAGAAAAGCTCATACTAAGAAAGACTACAGCCTTGGGTTGCTTTTAATTTGTGAGATATACAGCTTGCCCTAGTTTATACACACTGCAGCATTAGACAATTAGACATGCTGAACTATCGTTATTCGCCTGATACACAGCTGAGCATCCTCTGTCTACTCTTCCCTTCTCTCCCCTGTGTGTGGACCATCATCCTCATTTTTGCAGCTCTCACAGAATAGCTGCCCCACAACTATAAATAGTCACTTGTGTATTTGTTTTGGTAGCTGTATTTTCTAAATCCAGAGTGGCATTCTTTTTGCAACAACCTTGAGTATTTGCAAAATTATGCCTGGGATGTTTCTTTCTGTACCCTCACATGGGCTTAACTGAAGTTAAGACTGCCCAATTTAATCCTATAGTGTACCTGAACTTACAAGTTCTGTTGTTTTAATTTTCAAATATTACCAACCTTTTGCAGAAAGCATCAAAAAGCAGGAGAAAAGAAATGGGGTCGGGCCAAAGTATTTGCAGCTGTTGCTCTATAAAGCAACTCTATTATGGGGTTTACAACTTATTCCCAAGGCATAGGAATAATGCTTCCTCTGTGACCTTGAGAAAAATTAATATAACATCCAGACTTGTAAAATGTCTCACTCTTGATGAGCTTTGCCAGAGCACCAGCACATGCAAAGGGCATAGTGGAGAGCAAAACCCCGTGAAATGCAGCACCTATGGAATACTTGAGGATGGGCACTGCGAGGCCTTTTTTTAAAGCAGCATATTTAAAATAATGTTCAAGGTAAAGGAAGAACCCCATTCTCATGCTCAAAAACAATAAGGTCCTGTATTCCTGTTTATTTACAATACCAGATAATGCTGGAGAGAATTCCAAGATTGCTTGGTGCGACTACTTTTAGTCTAAACCTACACTGCATTAGTTACCATTAATCCTGCCTG
The DNA here is from genome assembly GCA_013400115.1 of Rhinopomastus cyanomelas. NCBI lineage: Eukaryota > Metazoa > Chordata > Aves > Bucerotiformes > Rhinopomastidae > Rhinopomastus > Rhinopomastus cyanomelas. The sequence goes on along the minus strand of VXBP01010621.1, from coordinate 1,238,311 downwards.
TGTAGTTCCCAAATGGCAAGGAAAATAGCCATTTATTTTCAAGAATGCCTAAAAATGACAATACTTTAGCATCCATCATCTTGCTCCTTTCTAGCCCTAGGAAGTTCTTGTGTAACACTTTGGCAGGCTCAGAATACCTATCACTAGTACTAGAAATAACCTATTTTTGATCTACATGCTGGTGACGTACAGCTTCTCTAAATCTAGTTTCAGTTTATCCCTAAATATTTGCCTTTTCATATATCAGGCATTTGTAATTTTTAGGAGAAAGAAGAAAATGGGTAGCCAGCTAAGAAATGGCAGCCTAAGTTCTTCTCTGAAGATTTTCAAGTGAGTTCTGGACACTTAATTCCACGGCAAAAGCCAAGCAAGTAAATAACAGTAAGTGTAATTTATCATGTGCAGTTTGCTATGGAATTCAAGGAGCATTAGAAGGGAAAAACTTAGCCTACAAATATAGTAACTTTCCTACTCATTGAATGATATTAACTAGCAACTAACTCATGCTGTTCAGGCAAACTCAAGCTCTGCTTTCAAAGGCTACAGGACAGGATTAAATTGTGGATTTATCTGGAGACCTCAGAGCTTTTCTGGCTCAAGTGGGACTGAACAGCTCTTGGTCTCTGTACAGTTCAAGAAGCAGTATCTTCTCAGGCAAAAGCTGGTAACTTTGCTACAGCTGAGCTTAACAGTGCACAGCTTCCTTATTTCTTTACTCCTTCCACACAAGCAAGACACAAGAGTACTGGGAGTGGAAATCTGCTGGGATTTCTTCTGCAGGCTGAAGAACTGTGTTACTTTGAAGATCTAGTAAATTTTTACTAACCTTTTCTCACTAGAAGGTTCACACTTGAGCAGAGACATACACACCAGGGGGATATTTTTCTCCAAATAAAAACCCTAAAAATTCCTAAAGCATGGACTAAACCAGCAACACTTAGTTAATAAAAACCAAGTCTCCCAAAATCCCCCAGAGTCAGACAGGTGCCTTACTACTGCAAATACCCAAGAAGCATTAGGAGGTACACAGATATCTTTTTGCCATTCCCAATGTTCAGCACAGTGCTGCCACTTGCAGCTTATCATGGGTGAGGTGGCAGACAGCACAGGTGGAGAGCCCAGCAGGCTCCTATTGCCTCTGGGCTCTGAACTTCCTTATGTGGACTTCCTGCAGCAGAAGGGAACAGGATGTTCATCATTAGTCAGACACCATCTGTAGCTAAGACATCAGATGGCAGCGTAGCAGAAGGGAGTTACTACCCTCTTCCAAACCTATTTCCTTCCAACAAGACAGAGGGGACATTCAAGACATTGGATGAAAAAGAAGAGAACCATGTCAGAATGGAATTTCAGTCCAGATTCAGGTGGCCAAGTGTAGCCAAAGCTCATAACCTGACAGTCTCAGGGATGCTCCTATTCTTGAACACTTCTTGAGAACAAAACCATAAAAGCTACATTTGTCTGCAATAGTGGGCACCAAGTGAGGAAAAATACATTGTCACATCAATCAGATCCCAGACTTTAAATACAGAGATGAGAATATTCTGCAGACGAGAGAATCTAACAGTCCATCAAATTAAAATTTTGTCATCTCACATCACTGAAGATCATGATAAAAAAATACCCAAAAAATCTGTTCTGGCCCAGTAAGTGAAGCCTTTTCCCTTACAGATCTAAGCAGCCAGTTTGTGCTTAGCTGCCATAGAGAGCTAGCAATGGAGTTTAACCCTAAGACTATGTCACATGGATACTTGATTCCAAAGACCCAGACAGCAGAACAAACCTAGAGAAAAGAAAATCTGAGCTTGTGTATTTTACCCAGAGCCTCTTTAGCAGAAGCAGGATTCTGTGACTGCAACCCAGCTCGTGAACACAGGCCAACACTAACAGAACCCTTCAGCCTCAAAGTGAGCCGAGAGGAAGATGCTGTGTGTCCAGCAGCTCCAAGCCCTGTACTCTTCCAACACTGTGCCAGTGCTCAAGGAAGTGAATGTGATTTGGATGGGCACCACTCAAGCTTCAGTCTCTACCTGTAGGGTGATAAACCAGCTTTTCTGCTTTCAAGTCCCCAGACCTCTGAATATTCAGTCACTCATTGCCAGTGGAACAAAGCACCAGTGACTGCCTGCTCACAATAGCCTGCTTCACAAAAATGGACTGGCTCTAATTAGTACAAAGACAATTAAAGAGTTAATTTGGAGGAGTTGTGTCAACTCCAGGCTCACATTGGACTGGGCAACTGAGAGGCCTGCTCTAACATAGAGCCTTTTTTAGTGCCCAACTCCTTCCCTTTACATCTTTCCTATTTTTAGGTTTGTTTTCAGTATCCCAGCCTGGGATATCCCATATATCTGGAATATAATCAGGCTTCTTTACAGCTAGGTGATCATCCAATCTGGCCCTTAACACATCCAGTGATGGAGTATCCATAAATTCCTTGGGCAGTCTGTTCTGCTGTCTCACCACTCACTCTGAAGAGCTTCCTCCTTATATCTAATCTAAACCTACCATCTTTCAGTTTAAAGCGATAACCTCTCATCTTATCACTACAAACCCCTGGAAGACTGTTCACAAGGGCAGGGAACAATGGGATGAGGGGTAATGGTTTTAAGTTAGAAAAGGGTAGATTTAGCTCATGAGGAAATTGTCTCCAGGGATGGAGCCTTCACCACCTCTCTAGGCAACTTATTCCATAATGAACACTCAAAGTCAGACTGGATGGCACTCTGGGCGATCTGTTCTAGATAGAAATGTCCCTGCTTGTTGTAGGGGGGTTGGACTGGAAGACCTTTAGAGGTCCCTTCCAGTTCAACACATTCTATGTTTCTATATCAAAAGCCTGTTGCTTGGAGGAAAAGCCATCTTTGCTCTGCATTTTCCCCAGCCAGCCATTGTCACTCCCTTCTCTGAAGAGAACTAACTTGGAGGCTGGCTCAGACCAAGGGAGCTGTAGGTCTGCCCTCAGAGAAGGTGATGACCACACTTTCACAGGCAACCTGACCAGAGACCTGCTTGCTTGTGTGGTTATTTTGCTTCTGACAGGAGAGATGATCCCTCAAACTTCTACTCTTGGAAGTCTCAAGGAGACGCTGTTGTGTTGTAACACTGAAAATCTAATATGTCCAACTGTGTCATCGCTAGCATGTTCCTGCTCTGGCATTCTAGAAAGCCTTCTGTGACCCTCCCTTGGCATGTTTTGTGCCCCAGTGCTTTGCAGCCATCAGATAGTGCTGATGTCCCTAATGAAAACAAGCCCTTTCCCTTGCCTGGCGTGAGGCAGGCGCTGTGACTCAGCAGAAGCTACTGTAAGAAACACAGTGGGCCAGATCTGTGCCTCAACACAAGCAGCCCTTTGGCACCCTTCCGACAATGCCAGAGGAGCCTGATGTGATTTACAACTGCTTTAAGGTATATTTTGTGGTGCCAGGGCCATGTAAAGTAGCCTCAGGATAAATGAAATCAGGCCCAGCAAGGACAGAAATGCTACAGCAACATTTCGGTGGGAACTTTCCCAAAAGTCATCTCCCATTGAAATTCTACTCTAGGCTGATGCTCATTCAGCTGGTCGCATGTGGCTCCCAGATCTTTCCAGCTCCTCAGCCTCTGAACATATGTGATGGCGTCTGTGTGTGATGGAAAAGAAAAAAAAGGGAAAAAAAAGGTGGCTCTGCTTCCAACTCCACAAAGGATATGAGCAAGTTGTGTACGCTCCTGCATCCACAGCGGCTGGTAAAATTAGATCTTTACAGGCCTCTCCCTTGAAGAGATGTGATGAGCTACACATCAGGCTCAACAGGGCTCTGCTAGAGGGATGAGTGCAGCAGAAGGGTGAGGAGAAAGCTGGCTCAGTTCTGCCATTGCCAGCATCTTTCCAAGAGCTGGTCACCTCAGACAGCAGTGGTGAACAAGGTAAGCAAGGGCCATGCAGAAATACAACAGGCACTTCACTATAACACACATTTTTCACTTTGTTATGACCTTCTGATAAACCTTTTCAAGTAAAACTTAATATAATCTCAGCACACTTATAATTATTTCAAATTATAGATTCCTTGTTGTGTTTTCCTCTCTGGCCTTTGTTTGAGTTTTAAGATGAAAGCAAACAGCTTAAGGCTATCCTGAAGAGAATCTAGGTATATAAAGCTCTTGTTAATTCTGCCTGTAGGGAAAAAAAATAAAGGTTTGAAGAGAAGTAGCCTAAAGTTGCACAGCATCATCAGTGCAATAGAATGAACTGACTGATTGTTTGAGAAGGATGAGAGGTGGTTGTTTTCCAGAGACAGCCAGTCCTGCCTGCAGTGTCTATGCCACAGATTATACTCACAACCCTTTTACAGCACTCCATGCAAATTCCTTTGCTAACTGTATATTAGAAACATTCACAGCGATCTTTTTAACCTCTGTCTCCGTCCACTGGAAGAGGAAAGTTGAGTGAAAACATAGAGACCAACGGAATACTTCTATGAAATTTAAACTGGGGGTGGTCCAAAGTTGTAAGTCATCCTGGACATTTGCTGACTACTTTTTCTTTTTAAATTAAGCCAAGATCTTAAAAAAATAAATTAGGAAAAAGCTTCCTGAAAGGGTTAAATTCTCCCCCTACGGCTTCTCTAAGCGGAACTGATATTCTTAGTCTGACTTAAGGATATGGAATAGAAAGGCTGCCAACATCTGTTGTGGTCAGAGACAGATAAAAGAGCCTAATTCAGAGCTGGAAGAACCCGTGTACAGCATTCTGTGTTGCATTACCCTGTTCCTAAAAGCACACAAACTAGTATTTGATAGTAAGGAAGATGTATACTCACCTCAACTTCTTCACTGTAGGGAAGCTGTGGGTCTCTGATGTGTACAGGTACCCTCATCATCACACAGAGTGATAGACAGCAGACAACAAGGAACATTTAACTCCTAGCAGGGGAATTCCACTCTGAGCATATTACAGAGCCGCTGCATATATAGCCATACTGCTACACAACAGGAATGAACAAACACATGACAGAAAAGAGGCAGGAGATTTCTGGAATATTGTATCCTGGTGGTCAGCAGGATGACCAGGAGCCAGCAATGAGCCCTGGTGGCCATGAAGGCCAGTGGCATCCTGGGGTGGATTAGAAATTGGGGTGGTTAGAAGATGGAGAGGGGTTCTCCTTCCCCTCTACCCTGCCCTGCTGAGAATGCATCTGGAATATTGTGTGCAGTTTCAGTCTCCTCAGTTCAAGAACACCACAGAACTTCTGGAGACAGTCCAGCACAGAGCCACAATGATGATGAAGGGAGTGGAGCATCTCCCTCATGAAGAAAGGCTGAGGGAGCAGGGTCTCTTGAGCTTGGAAAAAGGGAGACTGAGGGATGACCCCATTAATGTTGATAAATATGGAAAAGGCAGGTGTCAGGAGGATGGATCAAGGCTGTTGTCCTGTCCTATTTCCAAGGAAGCCAATTGCAGAACACAGGGTATAACACACATGCAGTCAAACCCAGCAGAAAATCCACAGAACCAGAGAACTAGTGCCCATCTACGTTTGCTTTTTCCAGAGCTGATCTCACTACAGGAAGGAAACCACAGTATCTGACATGGATTTTAAATAACACCTATTTCACTACAGGAAAGGAACATGTTACAGGGCAGACAACTCCATATTCAAAGTCAGGCTGAAGTGACACCAAATGTTTAGTCTCTAAACATTCTTTTGCATGCTCTGCTGTTCTTATTCCAAAGAAGCACCCGGTGAATTCAACAGCAGCTCTGCCCAAGGAAGGGTAGCCAGCTGCCCATTGTATTATAAAGCAAGGATTATACCTCACCTTTTGTTTGCATCAGGAGGCAAGATGCAGGTGTGGAACCAAAACTCTTGCAACAGGACCATGTCACGCACTGCTGCCAGGGGTAGAGAACAGAAGTGGTCACAAGGACTATTACCAGTTGTTCAGCTTCTGGGAAGGGCAAATCTGGAGAATTTCTGCCTTCATTTCTTCTCCAAGGTGTTGGCCCAGTCCTTGCTCCAATGGATGACAGCTCAGCAGTATCTCTTATCTCATAAAATAATGTCTTTTAAAACCTACCCCTAGAAGCACATCCTTTGGCTCACTGCAGAGGTACAGGATATGATTTGCATCTATAGTAACTAGTCAAAGCCTCATCACTTCAGAAAACCTCTTTAACTACCTCCACCCATTTTAAAATTCAGTTTGAATTTCTTGGTCTTAATAGGCTGGAGATTCTCAATATTTCTGACTTGATGTAGAGCAGTCTACTAGGAAAGGACTTATAGCAATCATTTAGTCCAACTACCTGACCAGTTCAAGTCTGACCAAGTTAAAACATATTAAGGTCATTGTTTACAGAACCACAGTATATAAGGGATTGGAAGGGACCTCAGAAGATCATCTGGTCCAATCCCTCTGCCACAGCACAATGTCCTAGATCAAGTTGACCAAAGGCCTCAAACACCAACAGTCGTAGGGTAGTGATCACCTCTCTAGAAAGCCTATTCCAGTGTCTGATCATTCCCTCTGCAAAGAGACACTCTGAGTGTGTGAACCTCTCCTAACACAGTATTATTCAGTTTACAGAGCACTGTTTTGCACCTGCACTGGATCAATAATTAGGGATCCTTACAAAACACCAGTTTCTTCTCACAGAATCCTTTAGATTGGAGAAGACCATCAAGATGTAGTCAAACCCTTCTCCTATCCTTGTAACTCTGCATGATTTTCACATAACAGGTGTCAGCTTCCAAGCTAGCTTTTGTAAAGTCTTTTTTCCCCTGGCAAACTTTTTAATTAACTCTGTTTTTTCTAGTTAATAGCAAGCTTCTGTATTAAATATACCAAAAAAAATCATTTTTATTGATGTTTTAGCACTCCAACATCATTTGCCACCTTAAAAACCTCCAAATATGTTTTACATTATTCGTAAGTATTTATTTTGTAATGCTAAGGTTTTGGGGGAGTTTTTGCAAATATAAATATGTTTTGGATACCTGATCTTTACTTTAGATGCATGGAAATCAATCATTTAAAACATAGTTTGAGGTTTAAACAACTATCCCATGTCTGCCTCTTCTGTAATCTGTCTGCATATAGCAAAATCAAGACGCTCAAGACACACACTGCCTCTTCAAGACAACTTGCTGCAGACAAACGCCGTCTGACACAGCTTTTAGGTTCCACTGGACATCTCCCCGTTGTTGAATAACATGCCTAGGGGGCTAATACCAGGCTGTGCAAACCGTGATCAAGAAGGCTTTTGCCAATGCAAACCTGCCAGTCTGTAAACAGGTATTTTTGTAACTGCAGTGGCAGCTTCCTGCAAAGAGACAGGATTTGGGCAAGAAATAGGAAGCTTTAGTACACCACACAAGTTCATGTTCCACAGTTTGAAATAGACTTATCTGGAGCCAATTTACTGGCCGTAATTTATACCAGACCCTTGCTGAAATGACTTGCACTCTTGCGGCTCTTCAGATGTATGTCCAATAGGGAGCTGTCACACTGTACGAGATTTAATACAGAGGTCCCAGTACAAAACCCAGTACCCAGAGACACCATGGGGCTATGTAGCTTTCTTTGAGAAAAACTGAGCCAACAGCTGGGCAGCTGTGCTGCACACCTCCATGAAGTCGTCCTACTCATGACAGGTAGAATATAGGGTATTTTCATCTTTTAAGACATGGCAGTGTTCAAGAAATAATGAAGTCAAATAGTTACCAAGATGGTTTTTAACCCAAGAAGTTTGGGAGTGTTTTAGCTGATATTTCAGAAGGACAAAAAAGCATAAGAACGACTGGAAGAAACACATAAATACAACATTTTCTCACTAATCTCTAAAGCCTTGTTAGCCTTCAAGTATTTACGAGCACCACAGTCAAAGAGCACACATAATGGTCTTCTGTGTCTCACGCCTGATCCAAGTATTACATGCAGTGAACACAAAGAATAGCTCATGAAGCAACAGTAGTCACCAAGCAGCTAAGAGTAGTCATCTGCTGTACGCAAAGGAGCAGTGCTTTGAAAATCATACACTTGAAGGTATGTCTCCACTGCATCCCACAATGTGGATCCTGAGCTTCCACCAAACTAGTTCCCATAGCAGAAGCAGCACCAGCTATAAAGCTCAGCAGGTGACATCTCTGCAAACACTGAAGGAGATGCACAATAAGTAGAATTTAATTAATTTTATTGCAATTGTTTCGCAACTTAATGAGAAAAGTAAAGCAATAACCTTGCAAGTTTTTCTTCAGAATGGTAAGAGCAGCTTTTGCACAACCTACTGCCAAGCTGTGTTGATATCAATATACAGCAGCCAAGTTGTATTCACCTGCAAGTATCCCTTAGACCATAAACCACTGCACTACCAAAAGGCAAAAAAGACTTATATCCCCACCACGTCCTCACACTGTTTACTTTTCAACAGAGACTTGAGCTATAGGGAGGCTAAGCCCAGTGTCACACAGGCAGCCAGTAAAGGAGTAGGTCCTAGACCACCACCCTAATTTCTAGAGCATCCTTTTAGATTGAGCAAAAGGAAAGAGCTTGCATGCACTGCGGGCCAACAGTTCCTGTACTACAACAGAGTACACTGAGCTTGTAGGGGATGTGGGGGGAAGTAGAAGCTTTATCACATTAAATTAAGTAGTTTTTCATTAGCTTAATGCAAATGGCTGAGGCCAGCAACATTATAGGTTTGTAGTCATTCAATTCTTAGAATTGTAGAATCATAGAAGTGCCTGGGTTGGAAGGGACCTCAAAGGTCATGCAGTCCAAGCCCTCTGCAGTAAGCAGGGACATCCCCAACTAGACCAGGTTGCCCAAAGGCTTGTCCAGCCTTCCCATTCAGTATCTCCAGGGATGAGGCCTCAGCTACCTCCCTGGGCAGCCTGTTCTAGTTCAATAGGCCCACTCCCCTCTGGGGAAGAACTAGAGATCTTTCCTGGATTGTTTTGGGGTTTTTTGCTAAATTAGCTGAACTTTTTTTACAGCATCAGGTACAATATTTAATGCTGTCATATTGGAAACCCTCGGCCACACACAGTGGTCTCACAAGCTCCGACATTCATTGGAAATAAAGTTCTTTTAAATCCTCCCACCAAGCAAAACAGGGCAACAGTCCCAACGCACAAGGCAATGTGGCTGCCCAACCATAGACTTAGCCAGTGATGTGCCAAGCTTCAGGCACATGTTGAAATGCTACTCTGAACACAGAGGGATTTAATCTTGTGTTTAAGGTTAAAGTTTGCCTAGTACTTTACTGAAACACACAAAAAAACCCCAACCAAAATATACCACAACTCCTCACTAGAACAAGCCTGGAGGATACCGAGGAGAAAGGACAAGGCTGCATTCATTAGCATTTTCACAGCAGCCCACTCTTTCAAATTAGTTGATATTTCCAAAGGCTGTTCAGGTGGTGGAAATGTTTCTAGACTATTAAGTTAGTGTAACTATTTATTCTGAATAATGTTTTGTGATTCAGCTGCCAGATCTCTTTTATCTGTAGCAGTTTCCAGTTAGTAGGTGTCATTTGAACATTGCTTTACATACATTTAAGATTTTATGGATTAGCTGTGTGTTTCCCAGCTTTGAAACAGTTTACAAACTTCTTAGAGGAGCCAATTCAGCAGTAGGACACCATAGGCTACAGTATCATCAAACATCTCATGCAACAGATACGGACCTTGGCTCTACCGCTCGCGCTGTGCTGCAGTTGTGTAAACCATTAGTAACCTGAAAAAACAGCAGATATCATCGGTCTCTTAAGACCACACATCAAAATATGAGGAAAGCATAGATAGTTTGCTCTGGACCATCAACATCTTAGACAACTGACATAAAGCAACACCTTTTCAGTCTTCACCCCTCACATCCAGCAATTTTAAAGCACTTTCTACAGTCTACCTCTACTTGGCACCAAGCAGCCACAAAAGGCAAGGACCCAGTCTCAGAAAGCTTGCAGTTAAGGGGAAAAATTTGCCTCAAAAAGACAAAACCCTTGTGAGATAAATAAACATCATATTCCTGTTTTACACATGGATAGACTAGTCAGCGCTACATTTAACATACACACACAAGGTCCACAAAACAACACAGCACAGGCTTTAGCAAGGCTGAGGACCAGCCCAAGTCAGAAAACACAGAGAGCTTCCCTCAGCTTTTCAAAGAGGAAATAAAACACTTCTGGTCATAGCAGACTTATACAAATTTAGATGTCTCTTACCTTCTCCTCCTTTTCCAAAGCCTCAGCTTTCTCCAAGACAGACAGCAGTCATACAGCAACTCCTACCCACAGAACAGCAGAGAAGATGGGAGTCCTCAGCCCTTTTTAGTTTTCACCACGTGGTGTGACACAGGTGGGGTGAATTGTCCAGAACTGCTCCACCAAAATGCTTCAGCTGTGTGATAGGGCAAGGGCAGATGGTTTCAGCCTGAAAGAGGGTAAATGCAGACTTAATCTTAGGAAGAAATTCCTCATCATGAGGGTGCTGAGGCACTGGAACAGGTTTTCCAGGAAGGTTATGGATGCCCCTTCCCTGGAAGTGTTCAAGGCCACATTGGATGAGGCTCTGAGCAATCTGGTCTAGTGAGAGTTGTCCCTGTCCATGGCAGGGGAATGGAACTAGATGATCCTTAAGATCCCTTCCAACCCAAACCATTCTATTGTTCATGCAGTCCTTGTGGCTATCAGGGTCAGACTAAGAGCAAATCCATGCCCCAGTGAACCTACCATTCTGTCTACTAACCAGATCTACAACAAGTCCTATAAGAGGCCCAGAGTAAAACTACTCCCTCACCTCCATTAGAAACACCTTCCCCATGATCTGCTGCATGTGGTCAAAACCATGCTGGTACTGTGTTGACACAGACCTTTAACAACCAAATAGAGAGACCACAAAGACCAGGCAAGAGCTGTCAGATGATAAAGTGCCAACATTCCCTCATGGCAAGACAAAAAGCTCTTGACAGCAGCCTCTAAAGAAAAGAGTTGATTTTTGTTTACAATACTTGAATGTGAGAGCAAACTGGGGCACCCATTTAGAGCTGGATCTTGCCTCTTGACTGCACAGCTATTTTTACCTCCTGTGTTTTTATAATGAGTCTGACACCACGCTTTGCCTCAGCTCCTCCTACGAGGAGAAGTCACGTATTTTCAGCACGACTGCTGGATTTTAGATTAGTTGGCAATTTTACTGGAAAAATGACAAGGGAAAAAGTGGCTTCGTCTGCTTTGCAGATCTGTGCCCTGTGTGTATTCACTTAAAATTTATTCATGTTGGTGGTGAAACACATCTCCCTGCAGAGTTAGTGAAGCTCTGAGAGAGAAGACCATTCACATCTCAGGGCTTTCCAGGTCACATCTGTGTGAAACTTGAGGGGTTTCTGGTTTTCTTTTTTAGTTTTTCAAATGTTGTCAGAATTTCCAGCAGGTGCAGGTGGATCCCTCCTGCACTCTGGAAGTCTGGAAGATTCTTACCTAAATCTCTTGCCTCAAATAACTAGGGCTTTGAACAGAAGTTGTGAGATGTCTGATAAATATCACCAGGCAGCTTAAAAAGCCACTGAAGTTAAGCAAAATTCTGTGAGACATGTGCCTGTACTGATATGCAAGAGTGTATTTCGGCCATAGAAACACTTTTGGACCCATTGCCACAAGACCCTTTCTTACCTCCTCCTACCAGTAAAGCCCAGTGCAAGCAAACTTGTCATAAAAGTCATCATGACTAGCTAACACATCCCATACAGTCACAGAATTGCCTAGGTTGGAAAAGACTTTCAAGATCATTGAGTTCAACCATTAACCCAACACTGACTTATTCTTGACTAAAACATATCCCTCAGCACTATGTTACTCTTGACTCCACCATTTTTATGGGCAACCCATTCCAATGACTGATAACCCTTCCAGTAAAGAACTTCTTCCCAATATCTGATCTGAAACTCCCTTGCTACTCCCTTGGGACCATTTCCTTTTGTTCTGTCCCTTACACTAGGTTGAACAGACCAATCCTCACCTCTCTACAACCTACTTTAAGGTAGATGTAGAGAGCAACAAGGTCTCCCCTCAGCCTTCTCTTCTCCAGGCTAAACAACTCCAACTCCCTAATGTGCTGCTTGTAAGAAAAGCAGTAAACAGTGGCAAGATCAGTCACAACTTTTACAAGTGTTCCTACAAAAAGCCTCATCGAGGGCACAGAGAAGGAGCAGTCCTCCCAGTCCAGGAATGTGTTGGATAGCCTGAATTGGAAGACAAGAAATGCTCCTACATCTGTCTTATGCAGTTGTTTGGTGGCACATCCCATACTAGTAGTATTCCTCAAAGCTGGCCACCAGGTCATCAACACAGATGACACATATATGGCTGAAAAGGGTATTTCTTCCAGGTGTCTCCCTTGGGAGTCTTCTTTTAGCTTCCTGAGCTTTTTCCAGGAGAAAGTTTTATTTGGGGGAGAAAGGGGTTGTTGGTGATTTGGGTTTCATTTCATTTCTACATAATTTTGATAGATTCCCTAAGATAGAAAACTTTAGGAACCAAGCAGCCAAATACATAAATAAAAGGAGAGAGAACAGCAAAAAAAAAAGTCACCCTCGAGCAGTTCTATCAAGGGATGACATTTTAAATCACATCATGTCTCACACCCATTTCTTAGTGCAAAATAAATCACTTGAACAGAGTGCAAGCCAATTTTTACTTTAAAAAATGTTGTGTCCTAAGGCTCTCTTCTTGAACTTCAAAAGCATACTTCATAATTACTCTACCTATCAAAGGAAACTCAATATTTCACCTCCACTCTCCCCCTCGCCTGTGTTGTAATTTTTAATTGTTAATAAATTATATTAATTTTAAACCGGTTATTCTGTCTGGAAACTACATCCTTCAAATTAGTATGCCAACTTATTTTAAATTAACATATTTACCTTTAAATTATACTGCAGCAATTTGTTTATGACTTTTCTTTCCTGTTCATTCTTGCTTTAGGATTTCCATCTTGGATTACCTCGTTTCATTTGACTTGAACACTGTTGTCTCAATTGAAGAGTCAAAACCTATTTGATAGAAGCAGAGCTTTCTGGTAACGAATGGTTTTTCTTTTTTAGCACATTTATGTAGTTTTGTGTGGAGGTCTCATTGTGTTCTGCACAGGCTTTTATCATCACAAACATAAGGCACAGGGTGAAAACAGCGAGATCATCTTTAAAATCTGCTCTTACAGGTGCAGGCAGACCCTCTCAAGGAATACACTGGCATTTGGGGTAGGGCTATATTAGCTACCAGATAGTCTTCTTAGTTCTCAGCCCCTGCAAATTCAAAAAGCTCAGACATGGCACATGCAGACTTACTGAGTCTGGAAAAGAACTCTGAGATCATCGAGCCCAGCCTATCACAGAATCATCATGGCTGGAAAGAACCGCCAGAGTCATCAAATCCAGTCTTCATCCCAACATCTCCCTAACCCCTAGACCATGGCCTTAAGTGGTCTATCTACCAGTTTTTTAAACACCTCCAGGTATGGTGACTCTACCACCTCCCTGGGAAGCCTGTTTCAGTGTCCAACCACTCTCTCAGGAAAGAACTTCCTGATCAAATCTAATAACCTCCCCTGATACAGCTGGAGGCCATGACCTAATGTCACCACATAGGCCAGACCAGGGCACTAAGGGTGACAGCCAGTCTGTACTTAAACACCTCCAGGGATGGGGACTCCACCACTGCCCTGAGCAGTCCAGTCCAGTATCTGATCACCTTTTCCCTGAGGAAGGGCTTCTTAACATCCAACCTGACCCTCCCCTGGCAGCTTCAGGCCCTGCCCTCTCAGCCTGTCACTAGCTGCCTGGGAGAAGAGCCTGACCCCCACCTGACTACAAGCTCCCCTCAGGGAGTTGTAGACAGGGAGAAGGTCCCCCTGAATCTTCTCTTCTCCAGGCTAAACGCCCCCAGCTCCCTCAGCTTCTCCTCATCAGACTTACCCTTCAGTCTCTTCCCCAACCTCATTGCTCCTCTGGGCCCACTCCAGCCCCTCAATCTCTTTCTTGAAGTGAGGGGCCCAGAACTGCCCCCAGTACTCAAGGGGAGGCCTCCCCAGTGCCCAGTACAGGGGGACAGTTATGTCCCTAGTCCTGCTGGCCGCACTATTCCCGACCCACTATTCTACTGTGCACTGGAACACAGAGCTAAGGCTGCTGTGCATTCTCAGGCCCGATATCGAAGGCCTTATTCTTCGCAGAGCCCAGCAGGCCGCGTTCCACACGGCTTTTTCAAGGCTGGCCTCGCACTTCAGTGGATAAATAACTACTGCAAAACGGTAGGGAAATGTCAGTATGGCAATGCCAGAGCGATATAAATCATCGCTCTGAAAAACCCCAGCACGCAGACGTTAGCCTTGTGACAAAATGTGTTGTGGTCTCGTGCCCGAGAGTCAGCTGAACTGGGAAACAGGCAGAGAAGTTCACGCTCAGGCAGCACCGGGTTGGTTTCTGAGGCTCTCAGAGAGGACCAAGGCATCCTGGAGCACAGTGCGAAGGGGAAAACACTTCCAGTTGGTGAACTCAGCTACGAAGCTGAACAAACACTTCCCCTTCTGAAAGGAAAATCTTGCAAGAGATGCATTTGGGATGCCCAGGCAGCACATGGGAGAGAAAAACACAGCAGAGACTGTCCCTGGAGAGCACGTTGTGAATGTTATGTTCAGACCAGTGTCCACAGGACACTGCTGAGTGCCAGGTGGGCAGCTTGGGCTTTTTTTAATTAAAAACCCCCCAAAACTAGTATTTTTTCACCATGTCACTAAATCACAGCCTCATTTGTATGGTTCTCTCCACTGTATCAGTAGACAACTGCAAATTGCCCATGGCTATCAAAGGCGTGAAACAAGTAGCCTGTGTCTCAGAGATTGCTACCCCACAAACCTGCCACTTTTTGTCATCTCATCCTCCTTATTATTTTTTATTTGGAACTGTTTTCCTATAGGGAAGAAATCTGGGGTTTGCTAATACTTCTGCCAAGCTCTCTGCTCACGATCAAACCCATAGAGTCAATAAATTTGTGTGAGTCCTGACAACACCCATCTCTGGTGCATCACAGGAGGACTAAATCACAGGAAGGTTGAAGAAGTTTGAGGACACCGAAGAAGGGTCTTTTCAGACCAGACTCACAGCCTTGCATAAATCTCAAGGCATGGTCCCAAGTGCCAACTCACCAAGATGAAAACATAGTGCCTAATTCCTCCCATATGTTTCAAACAAATTGTTATGGACAAAAGTTGGAGCTTCTTCCCAGTTGCTCCCTTCCAGTGCCACCCATCCAACTCCACATTAACCCAAATGTACTGCACTGACAACCCTTTAGAAGGAAAACACATCTGTCTGCAGTAGCTTTTTTGGACTCTGAGAACCTAGTGGGTCCTGTGGGAACTTCACAGACACTTGAAGTCCTAATTTATTCATTGTTGATTTATTTATGTGCCCTTATGCAAGGGATTTGGTGATATGCAGTAATGTACATAGAAGAGTTTTGGCACAGAGATTACAGTTGTTGCCCATTTTTAGATATCAAGAGACAAAAGAAAAGAGGGGGAGGAAAGAAGGAGGCTTTAGGTATCTGTGACGCAGGATGTCATTAGTTCCTCGTGTATTGAGGCAGGCACTGGATGTTTTATAGTGTACACAATAGGCACACCTGGGAAAATGCAAACGCTGCCAGCTCAAATGCCTAATCTCTTCTTTAGCACATTGGTGGTTTAATTACAAAACCTAGTGAACAATTAAAATTCAGGTCTGCACACAGCAGCAATACCAGCCTTTGATGTGGGGTCAGTATTGGTCACAGTCCTGTACTCATTACATAGGTTAATCAACTTAGCGGAGTAAATATGACAGGACTGACCAAAAATCTATGTAATTACCATCTCTCCAAGAGCACTGGCAAACAGGGCTGGTTTATTTGTTCGATACACAGGCATTCTTTCTTCTGAATAAAACACAGAGCTGTCAGCATAAAGCAGATTGATTTCTTCTAAGAGCAGTCCCTCTTGTTGCTGCTTTCTATCGGGGGGTGGGCATTCCACCCGCATACCCATGAGAGCACAGCTCCCCACAGATGGTGGTCTCAGTATTAGGTTTGTTCAGGCGACTACTTCTGCCACTGCGGCATCCCACGGACCATAGCCAGTTACGTTCTGTGCTGACCTGCAAAGTGCAGAGCTCCTTGCAGTAACTCAGTAAGTAATGCATGAGTTATTCTTCATCTTAGAAGAAGAAGGGCATCTGTGTGTCAGGCTATGATTCGTTGACTCGTAGAATCACAGAATGGCCCAAGTTGGAAGGGACTTCCAAAGTTCATGCAGTCCAACCTCCCTAGAGCAGTGAGAAGGGACATCCTCAACTAGATTAGGTTGCCCAGAGCCTTGTCCAGCCTCATCTTGAATATCTCCAAGGATGGGGCCTCAGCTACCTCCCTGGGCAACCTGTTCCAGGGTTCAACCACCCTCCTGCTAAACAACTCCTTCCTGACATCAAATTTCAGTCTGCCTTTCTCTAATGTGAAACCATTGCCCCTCAACCCATCACAATGGCCTTCATAAACAGTCCTTTCCAGACTTCTTGCAGCCCCCTTCAGATACTGGAAGGTCGCTATCAGGTCCCCCTGGAACCTTTTCGTCTTCAGGCTAAACAAACAAATATCCCTCAGCCTGTCCTCATAGGAGAGGGGTTCCAGCCCCCTGATCATTTTTGTGGCTTCCTCTGGACCCACTCCATTAGGTCCATGTCCTTCCTGTACTGAGAGCGGGATGCAGGACCCCAGGTGAGGTTTTCTCAGGGTGGAACAGAGGGGCAGAATCACCTCTCTCAATCATCTGGCCACACTTATATTGATGCAGCTCAGGATGCAGTTTGCCTTCTGAGTTTGCCTTTTTGATAAAGAAGTAAATGTTTTTGTAATGAGCTTAATCACTGTAAAGGTAAAGTCTCTGTCTTCTTGCACTTGTCAGTCTCAACCTCTTCATAATAATAACGATGAAAAACGATAAACAGGAGCCTTTCAGTGCTGCTGTGGTGCTGATGGCTACCCCTGGTAATAGGCACGGATGATCAGATCTTTACTGCTCATTTTCTGTTTGAGTCATACTCCCTACAACACTTCGCTCTCTCATTCTTCCCACCCACTGCATTTAAACGAACAAACCACGTTTTCTTGATGTCATCTCCATCCATCGAAGGACCTTTGATCACCGAAGGGAATGTGTCACAGCTGGCAGTGTTCTCATTCTGGGGGAAATGTGGATATTTCCAACTTATTTTTCTTGTTCATCTGAATAACAGCAAATCTTTTCAACTGTTTTAGTTTCCCAAGGGAAAAAATGCTCACTCTGGTCAGGATCGATTACGTAGTTTATTGTTAGAATATGGTTTGCAGTTTGACTATTTTATTTTGTTTAAAATGACTCTTTAACTGCTTCCTAAATAAAAATAAATAATTAAAAAACAAACCTTCGAGAAAACACAAACCTTGAAAGCAAAACCCTGAAGCGGCTTGTCGTGGCAGCAGTCAGAACAGACACATTAATATCTTGCATTTAAATTCCCAAATAAAATTCATTAAAAGGGTCACAAATCCATTAGATATTTAAATTAAAATTATATAGTTTTATGTCATTTTAAACAAAAATTGCATTTTTGGTGAAAAAAAAAATTCTGCATTATTTTTCATGAACCAGTTGAAGCTACTAGGGACAAGCACAACGCCCTGTTGCTGTTTCTTACTTCCCTAATACAGAGTTTAACTGCCAGTTAATCTGTGGGTTTCAACTGGTTCACCATGGAAATACCACAGAAAGACTAGATGATCTTTCGAGGTCCCTTCCAATCCCTAATGTTCTGTGATTCTGTGAAAGTGTGTTATAACCCTCTTGAGTAGAGTTAGAAGAGCACCCATACTTCACCAGGGACTATATAACTACCTGTAGCAGACAGGGTAGTGTCACCCAAGCTGCCCCTACCACCACTCACAGGAGCAGAGCTTGTCCCACACTGAGCATTTTCCTCTCTCTCAAAAGACCTCACTTGACTTCTCTTTTGATTCCCAAGTGGAAGGACACAAGCAGTGCTACGGCAGCGCAGAGCAGAGCCAGCAGGAGGTGCTCCTATAGCAACAAGGTCCATCCATCACAAGAAATGGTCAATACGTGGCACCAAAGTTCTCTTCCACCATAAATGTTGTACAGAGCCAAAAAAGAGGTCTCGGCATTGCAGGGAAACTGGACTGAGCTCTCCTACCACGTAAACCCAGGCAGAGGCCTTATTTCTCTTGGTTTTCAAGTTGCTGTAATCAAGCATATTGCAAAGAGGGGAAAAATAAATGAAAATATGTTATTAGGTCCTGGCAGACTTGCAATTTCTGAATTTCTTTTACAAGTGCCCATAGAGTATTCCATCTTTATCCTCCCAAGTCACTGAGAATAACACATCAAAGAGCATGTTTGCATTTCTATAATAGATAACAGCATTGACACAAGCTTCAGGGTTCATACAAACCATAAACTGAATTACCAGTCTCCTATCTCACATATTTATAAACTGCAAGTCAAGCCTGAAGAAAAAAATTCCAACTCCAGGTGAAATAATTATTCTGGAGCTTTTAAACAGTCACTTCTGAGCCGCAGTCTGAATTCGACCGGATGCGAACTATAACGTTAGCTTGTGCAAGCTGAGGCTTGTGTGGCACGAGTGAAATGGGAGGCTGGATTCTGCTGGTCACTGCAGCAGCAGGGTTTGTTCTGTCATTTGAACAAGAGATTTTGTAATAACCGTGGTCACCCAGCCTCCCCTACTGCTGCCGTGGCCCTGCGTTGCCTCTAAAGCCAGTGACCCCGTAGCAGCCAGCTTCCATCCAACCCTTCGACACTCTAGAGCCCCAACAGAGCAAGCCTTGACAGCCAAGAACTTCTGCTCATGAATCTGAAAACATTATAAACTACAACACTTTTCTCCTCCTACCTTAAAGAGGAAGATATTTCCTATCCCTATATTCCCCTATTCCTATAAACCAGCTCACACAGAAAGCACTACTTTTGGAGAAGCTGGGCATCTTTAACCCTGGCCTCAAGCTGTACCAGGGGAGGTTTATATTAGACATTAGGAAAAATTTCTTCCCTGAAAGAGTGGTGAGGGGTTGGAACAGGCTGCCCAGAGAGGAGGTGGAGTTGCAGTTTCTGGAGGTGTTCAAAAAGTGTAGATATGGCCCTGGGGAACAGAGTTTAGTGGGCAGGGTGAGGTCAGGTTGGTGGTTGGACTGGATAGTCTTGTAGCTGTCTTCCAACTTTAATGATTCTATGATTCTGTGGTTCTATTCTCTGACACCAAAGCATCAATGAAGCCAGAGGACCCTGCTTAAGAGGCAAAAAGGAGTGCAACAGACCCAGTGCTTCCATGAGGCCACAGGTAACCCAGCAGCAAGGAAAAGGGCCAAACTGGGGAAATGAACAAAAGCTGCCGAGGGCTGGGTTGAATGGGACTCAACTAAACCACAGGGCTGAGACCATGGTTCTCAGATGAGGACACTGGGTGAATACGATGTCTGGAGACAGTGTGAATCATTCACACAGCAGCTCTCCACACAACCACACTGAGGTTTTATGGGTTTTATCGTCAGAAAGAAGAAATAAAAAGTGAAAAGCAAAACACTGCTCTAAAAGGCCATCACCCTGCCTCACACCAGTGTCTTCAAAGAGAAGCCAAAACCCTTAAGTCAATACTGCCTCTGGAACTCCAGTATAGATCTCCTTGCCACAGCTTCCCAACGCATCTGCTCTTCTGCTACCCTTCAGCCTGCCCAAAAGGAGAAGGAACAATGGATGTCAGAGGAAAGAATGACGGGGATTTGAGGCCAATTGTTCTTCTCCTGAGTAGTTTGACAAAGACCGATTGTAGTCTAAGGTGGAGCTCACACAAAAGCCATAGATCCAGTATTATACATGAACTTCTCAGTAGTGTTTGGTTCTGGAGTGGGTAACAGCACATGGGCACTGAAGACATGCAAATTTAGGGGACTTATCTCACAGTCTTGCTTTTAAAATTCAGACCTTCTTAAGAAGACAGCTTGTCTGAAACAGCTCTACTTTTTCATCTTAGATAATGACTTGGATGAGGGGATCAAATCTGCCCTTAATAAATTCACAGATGACACCAAACTGAGAGTAGTATCGAACTGCTGAAGGGGAGGAAGACACTGCAGAGTGATCTGGACAGGCTGGGTCGATTAGTAGAGGCCAACGAGATGAGATTTAACAGGGCCAAGGGCAGTGTCCTACACTTTGGCCGCAATAACCTCCTGCAGCTACAGACTGGGGGATGAGTGGCTGGAGAGCAGCCTGGCAGAGAGGGATCTGGAAGTAATGGTTGACAACTAGCTGAGCAGGAGCCATGAGTGTGCCCAGGTGGCACGAAAGGCCAACGGCATTCTGGCTTGGATCAGCAATAGTGTGGCCAGCAGGACTAGGGACATAATTCTCCTCCTGTACTGGGTACTGGGGAGGCCTCCCCTCGAGTACTGAGGGCAGTGGTGGGTCACTCACATCTAGAAAGAGATTGAGGGGCTGGAGCAGGTCCAGAGGAGCAAAGAGGCTGGGGAAGGGACTGGAGGGGAAGTCTGATGAGGAGAGGCTGAGGGAGCTGGGAGCGTTTAGCCTGGAGGAAACTAGGGGGGGGCCTTCTCCCTGTCTACAACTACCTGAAGGGAGGTTGCAGACAAGTGGGCGTTGGGTTCTTCTCCCAGGCAACTAGCATGAGGACAATAGGGCAAGGCCTGAAGCTGCCAGGGGAGGGTTAGGGTTAGGTGGATGGTAGGAAGCCCTTCCCCATGGAAAAAGGGTGATCGAACACTGTAATGGGCTGCCCAGGGAGGCAGTGGTGGAGTCCCCATCCCTGGAGGTGTTTAAGGATAGACTGGATGTGGCACTTGGTGCTGTGGTCTAGGTTGTGTTGATGTTAGATCATAGTCTAGGCTTGATGATCTTAGAGGTCTTTTCCAACCTCAATAATTCTGTGATTGATTCTGTGACCACAATACAGATAGGAAGGGTTTATTTCCTTGCAACACACCCTTCTGCATTATGCAAACATCAGAAACCTCAATATTACTAACTACCTCACCACCAAAATCAGTCTTTATTTCAGCTATAGAACAAAATACCTAACATATTCCTAATTTGCACAGCATTTGCTGAGTGAAAATCCTTTCCAATTCCAGACCAGACCAGACATGACACCCAAAGTTCCACCTCCTGGTGACAAAACCTCCCTATAGAGTGGCTCTCTGGAGATCCCTTCAGCCGCATCAGCATGCTCGGTTCTTGCTCGCTTACCACGGCACCAGTCCACACTGAGGTGGCTTTAGGATTTGGAATCAGATCAGCCAAAGTGTTCTGATGACAATAGCAGCATTCAGGAGCTCTGTCGAGGCAGCATGGTTTATTTAATTCAGCAAACACTTCGCTTTGGCGGCAGGGAAAGGCAAAGCAATGCAGACAGAAATGTTAAGGAGAAGTGCAGAGAAAATAAAAGTCTCTTGGCTAGACCATGTCTAGTTTCAAAGGAAAACTGAGTGGGGAATGAGGGAGTGGGATTTTTTGTTGTTGTTGTTGTTCCTGTGTTGGTTTTTTTCTGAAACAGAGTCCTGTTGCTGTGCTACAAGTGACAGAAACATGAAGTGAGGATCATTAAGTGGTGAAGGTTCTGCAGCTGACAGATTACAGGAGAGATTCAGCTCAATCTCTTGAACTTTGCCTCTCTGGAAACTGAAACACTGTCTTATTTGTCTCGTTGGAGACATTATCTAAGAGGATGGATATATGGAAGAGAAACAAATTCAGCTTTCTGGGAGACAGAGAGACAGTGCTAAAAAGACGCTCAGAAGAGCCCTAAATATACTTGAGTTTTAAATAGGTTAGTATTTAAAAATTGCACTGTTATACGTGACAGATGAAAAACTGCTCCAGTAGAATGTGCACCAACACTTTCCAGTGGACGTTTGCATACAAGAGACCCTTTGTTCAGTGGCGCCGTTCCGTTTGGGGTTTGGATGCTTTTTTGTTCCTTTCTGGCTCCAAATGGCCTTAAAGAAACTAATAATCTTGCTCCAAAATCTTGCTGAAAAGAGTAGTCTTAGGTTGAAACTCAAAAAAAAAAGCACATGGAGGTGGTAGGATGGTGTGTTTGGGCCTCACGTCAGAAAGCTTCAGACCTTGGTAGCCAGAAAAAAGTGGGACAGATTCTCATGTGCATCAGGGAAATCGCCAGCCCTACCCCAAATCTGAGGGATGCAATTATTCCCAAGTGTCCCTGACACCTCCCTGTGACATCTTACTGTTAGGTGTCTTACAGACTTTTTCCTCCAAATGGCTTGCAGCTCTCCTCCATGCACTACTCCATAGCCATCGCAGCTGGCAGAGGTGCTTGTGACAGATGCTGTGAAGTTTGAAGGAGGAAGGGCTCTAGGGTACAGCATTTGCTGTGAGGCTACTTCTGCTTCCTGGAGAGCTTTCCCCACATTTCCCAGTATAACATCAACAAAGGCTCTTCATTTACTGCAAATATGATATATCTGGGCTGCAGCCATCAGCCCATCTCTGAATCAAAGTGATACCACACATTGTGTTGTGCTGTACGGTCAAAGTGAGTGATGCTGCTCCAAGAGGCTCTCACGAGGCTGCCACCACCCCACCTTCCACATTAATTAGTCAAAGACCATAGACAGCACTTATGTAATTAAATAGCACATCATATATTGATTATTTATAGCTATTATTGACCTGAAATGTTAGAGCTTCATAGAATTACAGAATGGTAGGTGTGGGAAGGACCTCTGCAGATCATCTAGTCCAGCCCCACTGCCAGAGTGGGTTCACCTAGAGCAGATCACACATGAATACATCCAGGTGGGCTTTAAATATCTTCAAAGAAGGACACACCACAATCTCATTGGCCAGTCTGTTCCAGTGCTGTCACTTTCAAAGTAGGAAAATTTTTTCCTCGTGTTTAGATGGAACTTACTTTGTTCAAGTTTGTGTCCATTTCCCCTTGTCTTGTTGCTGAGCACCACTGAAGAGTCTCGATGTCCACTCCTTATTTGTAAGTGTTGATAAGATCCATTCTCAGTCTTCTCCAGGCTAAAGAGACCCAGGTCTCTGAGACTTTACTCATAAGAGAGATGTTCCCCTCCCCTACTCATCTTTGTAGCCCTCTATCGGACTCTCTCCACTAGTTTCTTAACCCTCTTGAACTGGGAAGTCCTGAACTGGATGCTACAGATGTGGCCTTACCAAAGTAGAATAAAGGGGGAGAGAACCTCCCTCAACCTGCTGTCCACACTCTCCTTAATGCACCCCAGGAAGCCATTGGTCACATGGGGCCCCAGAAGGTCACATTGCTGACTCATGTTGTCTACCAGGACCACTAGGTCCTTCTCCATAGAGGTGCTCTCCAGCAGGCCAACCCCTAATCTGTACTGGTGCACGGGATGATTCTATCCTATGTACAAGACCCTACACTTGGCTTTGTTGAACATTGTTAGGTTCATCTCCGCCCAGCTCTCTGTCTTGTTCTCAACAGCCAGCTCTCAACGCATCTCATTGCCCACAATTGCCAAAGTGTAGGTGAAGTGCACTTCGCTCAAGTGAACAAAGGGATTTCTCCTGCAGCAAGGCAGGGGGCTGTGCTGCCAGACCAGCAAAAGGAGGGCTATCCCAAACCCTCTGAGGTCTGCCTGCCTTATCCACAGCTTGCTCAGCCTGGACATGTATGCTGTAGGTGGGTGCACATGTAGGTGCATCTGCACACTCTAGTTGAGATTGGAGTCCTCTTAAGTTCGTCATGGTTGAGCACAGAGGATGTCATGAGTCTGCAAGTCTCTGAGACCACGAGCAGTGACTAATTTTAAGCAGCCACTGCCAAGACTGCTGAAAGTATGTGCCTGAGAACCCTTTCATTGTCCCCTGTGCGGGAGGCCAAGAGATTAGGAGTTAGCAACCAGCCTCCTTCAAATGACTTCCTACAGGACCCTAAGCTCAGCAGCACAGTGGCAGCTCTGGCAACAGGCTCCTCAACTTCTTACACGAAGAGTTCATGTTTGCTCGGCTTTCCCGAGGAACAATTGACATTAAATACTTCTAGGTCTTGGTCAATGCTGTTTTCTTTTTCTTTGTTGGCCTCATGTCTGAGTCTCATAAAACTAAGACCAAGAGACAGTAAGTTACTTTGGGGCAATTTCCAGACCATCCAGCTGTTGCACATAACTGCACAGGCAGAAGAGCCTGTGCCCCCGATACACCCAGAACGAAAGGAAAGGCTAGCCGGAGGGCAATTGTGAAGACTATGTCACATCTTGTGGTCAGACCTAGGGCTGCTGTAAACCTCTAATTAACTTTGCCTTCAGAGATTAGTACCTAGCAAGCTCCTCCAGCCCTGAGATGACCAGGGAATGATTTTCAAGGATTTCCTGCCCCATCCCCCCTCCATCTTTCATCCATCTTCTTCAACACCATTTGATTTACTCAGCAATTGTGCCGGAACATTTCCCAGCTGCCATAAAGCCGCTGTCTCCTCACCTCTCCCCTGCCCAGCTGGCATCATGGCTCTCTCTTTGCTGGCTCCCCAACCAGGCTCCTCTCCCGCACCTCTGCCAAGCACATTACTGTGCCTTGGAGTCTGTGTCCTCAACCAGCCTGGCTCATCAAAACAGCTTCCAACAATCCTATTGGGGCAATGGCTTTTTCCTCTTGTGCCTGATGGTAGCTCACATTTTTCTCTGGGATCCTTCAGCCACACAGTCATCTGGAAGGAAGATGAGCGCTTGGGCCAATGTCCAGCCATGCTTTTTTCACATCATTCAAGTGGTGGCTGACATTTAGGCTCCTGGCAGAACAAAAAGGGGCAGAGAAATCAAATGTTAACTATTGTGTGCTTACTGTATCGTGTCATATGAAGTTAATCTCTCCATTGATTAACCCATAGGGACAGATTTGTTGCTGATGTCATTTTCTCCTTTGACAACTCAGACACACCTACAGGACTCTTGTTCACATCCTTTTACTTCCCTCAGCTTTAAAGAGCCTGCCCGAGGTTCTGAATTGCAAGCCAAACCCAGCTGTTTTCCCAAGACATGCACTCAGCAGCCCACAAGACCCTTTCACAGTGATCTAGTGGGGAACTTGGCAGAGTAGGGTTATTGGTTGGTCTTGATGATCTCAAAAGTAATTTCCAACTTCAGTGATTCTATGATTCTATGATAAAGGAGGACGAAGCTAAAGGTGAAGCAGCCAGCTGCAGCTTGGATTGATGTTGACCGGTGAACCCTCCCTGCTGTTCCCACACACCGTGCCTCGTTGCCTTCCAGTCACCACAAGGACACAGATTTTTGCACAGATTTTTGGATCATTACCAGACCCAAAACTGTGAAGCTGTGATGCTGAGGTGACAAGGCTCTGCACAACACTCCTGCAAACTCCTAATTGTCTTCTGGCACTGCCTTAGCAAACACCACTGCCTTTGGCTGGCGTTCAGCTCTTTCTGTTTACTGCTTCTGCTGGGCAAATTAACAGCAGGTACTTCCCTAGAGAGTGAGAGATGGTGCTTTAGAACGGTGCTGGACCTGTTTAGAAGTGATGCAGATATAGAGCTTGGGCACACGGTTTAGTGGTGGGTTTGGCACAGTTGGATTAATTGTTGGACTTCCGTGACCTCAAAGGTCTTTTCCAACCTAAACTGTTCTAGGGTTTTAAAACACAACCCACCTCCAGACAACTTCTTCAGCAACAGGAAAACTCACCACCTTCTTTCTTGATTCAAATGCTTCCCGTGGGGGTGTGCTGCATGTTTCTCCACTCTCAGCAAGATCCCTGGTGCAGCCTGGCTGCTGTTGCCCCTCCCTGTCCAGCTGCACATGGGCGACGGCCTTGGTCAGCCAGGGGTCAGATAATTTAAAAGAAGTAACGAGGAGCCATGCGTTGGGAGTACACATTCACTGCATTGCTGAACTGGCTTACTAACCCAAGAGAATCCTCCCACACTCCCATGCCGTTAGTGCACAGCTGCCGCTGGAGAGTTGCCCACGGAGCCTCCTTCTCCTCCCACTTCTTTCAAAGGACCTTGTCTGGAGCTACCAAGCTTCTGCTGGCAATATTTGTCAGGGCACAGAGGGCTAGTGTCACTTAAAAACAAGCGAGGGCTTACAAGATGCTTTGATTTCCCTGGGAGCACAGCAAGGGAACGGTAGCTGGGAGGAAACGCTGGTGCACAGTCAGCTCAGCATGTTCGTTAGAGATTTGGCCAAATATTTCAATTGGTTTATGCTGATCTCCAAAACAATCCTAGCTTTAGCCATGCTAAGGGCTTTTGTAGAAGGGTGACTTCTCCACAGAGCAGCTCCCACATTTTTGGGGCTACAGATAGCTTTGCACTGTATGAGCAATGCCAATAGAAGTAGATGTTTTTGGTGTAAAGCTTCTGACAACATGTGCACAAGAACACCAGCAAAAGCCCTTCGGTGCCTTTCCCTGGTGCCTCAGAGATGTTGCAGCATGAGACATACACCAGCACCTCTGACTGCAAAGGTAGAGGAGCAAAAGCAGGATTCATTTGGAGGAGCCTTTGAAAAGCTGCCCACGGACACTGCCCCCGGGTGCGGCATCCTGGCTCACAGGGATGGAGAAAATCTCATCCGTTCTGGGCCACGTATAACATTTATTTATTCAGGAGCAGAACTTCCCCCTTAAGAAAGTAGGAAATGTTGACATAAATGAGCAAAACTGCTACTCTGCAATTAGAACATTGCTTCAGCCAGAATCCCTCAGAAATGTGGTGTCCAACAAAACTACTGGAGTCTGGGTTTTAAAAGGCCCCCTCGGGGATTTAGTACTCCACTCCCTTTGAACATCTCTTAGGTCCTTTCTAAAATCCCAGCCTAAAAATCTCTGCTAAGGGCAGCACATTGCTGTGCTCTTTCTGGGTCTTTCCTCTAATGCAACACTAACCTCACATTTTGCATTTTCCTATGAGTGGCTCTCGGGGTTTGCTTCTGACTCTTAAGTCCTGCCTCCCCTTGGGTATTGTCTGATCAGATGAGTCATCAGAAATAATCTTGCAATGGTGATGGTCAATATAAGCGTTCGTTTGCCACCGACTTTGAGTCATCATTTCACACAACCACAGAATCACAGAACACCAGGGAGCGGAAGGGACCTCAAAAGATCATCTAGTCCAATCCCCCTGCCACAGCAGGATCCTCTAGATCAAATCACACAGGAACATGTCCAGGCAGGTTTTAAACTTCTCCAGAGAAGGAGACTTCACATCTTCCCTGGGGAGCCCATTCCAGTGCTCCATCACCCTCACCGTGAAGGAGTTTTTCCTCATATTTCCGTGGAGCTATCATTTATTTGAATAAACTCTGCCCCTTCCCCTGTATTTTCTTGCACTTAAAGAATGAAGAAGAAAGAAGCTCTTGACCTGCCAACTATTTTAATCTCAAAACGAGGTATGTGTGAGATCTGAGCCCCCAAATGCCTTCTTCTAGACAAAAGCTCTTAAAGTGAGAATGAGCTGCTGAGATTTGCCCTCTCAGCTCTCATAAAGCCCACATCGTGCAAGGGTGACGAAAACCTAGCTTTTTAAATAGAGTCATTCTGTACTAAGAACATAATGGCATCTCAAAACTGGGAAGCTGGATGTGTAAATGAAAAAGCAAGAAACACATATACACTCTTAATATCTTAATACCTATTGCATGTGATCTCTTTCAAAGTAGCTTTAAATGAGAAGTGCAGTTACTCTTGGATCTAGCTGCTAGAAACACAGCCAGGGTGCCCTTTGTTATCATTTAAAAAACGAGTTCACTTTCATAAAGACTCAGAATAGCTGAGTTTCCAAGCACTCATCATTCTTTTTTCGGTTTTTCCTCAATTCAAAGCACAGATCTAGAGCAAATACAGAGCTGTTTCTTCCTCTCTGCAGCCTCTTGACTTCTCCCAACCACAGACCATCAGAAAGAAGCACTTTTAGCCACTATAGGGGAAATGATGATGCATGCAGTGAGAAATCCTCCCCATAACACCCTATAGTACCCCTGAGGCTGCTGGAGGCTGACGTCATGGCTACATCCTTCAGGACCCCACAGCCAGAGCAGCATCTGGAGACCACCACCCTGATAAGCAGTTGAATGTGGGTCATGGGGCTGTAGGCCACAGCATATGCATCACAAACCTGGACCTAAATCCAAAGCCACACCAGGTATCTGGACCCTGCATTAGTAAAAGCACTGAAAGGGGGCTGCACTGAGAAAGGGATCCTCTAGCTGGTACAACACAGGAGGGAAGGTGCTTTGGGTTTTGCCTGAAACCCGTCCAGATACGTTACTTATAGCTTTTCCTACAGTGTCTGTCAGGGCAGCTGCAAGGCTCCCACATGCAACGTCACATTTACTCTCACAAGGCAAAAAAGACTTGTTTTACAGGTGAGGAACAAGTTCATGTTTCTAAAAACATTCACACATCTTGAGGAAGCCCAGGGCTGGTTACCACCCTGGAGGTGCCATGCAGCAGCAGGACGTGTGGGGCACCATGGCTCTGCAGAGCCCAGGACTAATTGTTGCAACTCAGCTCAGGCCCCACGTCCTGTCAGAGGAGGATTTATTTGCTTCAGCAAGAATTTGGGAATTCAACTCTATATATTCAAACTTGCACATAAATCACAGACATTGTCTACGTAGGGTGGCAAACAGACCCCAAGGACATGCATCATTCAGGCACATGTTCTTGAGAAGGCACTGCAGAAGCTTGATGGGAGAGAGGCTCTTCTCTATGTCATCTAGTGACAGGACAAAGGGCAATGTGTGTAAGCTGGAACAGAGGAGGTTCCACATCAATATGAGAAAGAACTTCTTCCCAGTGAGGGTGACAGAGTCCTGGAAGGGGCTGCCCGGGGAGGTTGTGGAGTCTCCTTCGCTGGAGACATTTAAAACCTGCCTGGATATGTTTCTGTGTGATTTGATCTAGAGGATCCTGCTGTGGCAGGGGGATTGGACTAGATCATCTGTCTTGGTCCCTTCCAATCCCTGATGTACTGTGGTTCTGTGTGATTCTGTGATTCTCTGATCCTTTCTTTGTTCTTTGCAGACCTAGGGGAGCAGTGGGAGACCAGAAGTGGGTGGTCATCCCCAGGGGCCCATAGCAGGCTAAGGGCAATGGTGGCCCCCACCTCCTACCTCAAAGCTCTGCAACCCACACAGCTCACAAGGGGCACTCCAGAAAGCAGGGTGCAAGTCTGTCTCTTCGGGGAGACTCAGGACACAGCGTAGGGTGCTGCACAGGGCCTCCGTTTCCCCTGCACACCCACCCCTCGAGGGGCCACCCTCAACACCTTCCCCCTGAGGAGAAAAAACCTGCTGAGGGTCTGCCTAGAACGAGTCCCTCAGAACTGTGGCTGGCCTGGGGGAAGGTGGAGAAGGAGACTGACTTTTGCTGCTCGTTTGTCTGTCCATATGAACGAGTTTGCCCCAGGAGCCGCGCAACCCCGGCCGGGAGCAGGGACGCGCCGTCGGGCGGCTCTTCCAGGCGTAGCCCGCTTGGCTCCCCGGTGGTTTTAAAACAAAAGGTTGGGTGTTTCGGCTTGAGGTTGTTTTACCGGGGTTGGGTGGGTTTTTTCCTTCTTCTTTTCCTCTGAAAATAACTACAACCCCCTATGCAGCAATGTATTTTATTTTTCATTTTTTCAAGGAGAAAACCGGCTCCTTCCCGACGGTCCCTTCCCACCATGTGCGCAGAGCTCCCCCCGTCCCTTTTCCCCGAGCCTCCGGGCTGGCGAGCGTCCAGGCTGAAGAAGAACTGAGTTGGCTGATTGGTTGAGGGGGATTTTTTTTCCTTTTTTTTTTTAGTCTGATTATTTTTTATTTTATTTTATTTCCACTGCACATTTCGGCTCCTCAAACTCTTTGATCTCCTCCGCTGTCTCCTTACCCGGAAGAAAACCCTCTCCCGCTCAGCTGGGAGCTGAGCGCACACGTGGGCGCCCTGGCGCTCCTCCATCTCCTGCCAAATTTAGTCACACAAAGGGCCCGGGGGGGGATGAAAGGGGCCGCCGGCGGGACATCAAAGGAGCCGCCGCCCCGCCCCTCTCCCGCCCTCCCCGATATCGGGGGGCGCCGGCGGCGGACGGCGCTTCGCACGCGAGAGGCTCCCTGTCCTCGCCACTGCTTATTGCTCCTGGGGGTCGCCGTCCTTGGGACCCCGTTGCCCCCCTCGCCCCGATCGGGGCCGCTGCAGCTCCGTGAGGATCGACCTGCTGCTCCGAGCGCTGCAGGGGTTCGGAGGGTTTTGCGATCCCTCGTTGCCCTCACCTCCAGGACGGGAGAGGTGGGCTGGCTGTCGGGGAGTGCTCGACATCATACGCCCCCTCCACCTCCACCCCCGACTCGATAAAACTACCAAAGGAAGAAATAAAGACCAAAAAAAGGGGGAAAAATATCTCCGAAAGGCTAAAAGCGGCTCAAAAGACCAAAAAACCATTAACATGAAATAACGTCCAAAATGAAATAAAGGAAAAAGAAAATTATTGTGAAAATACAAACCCACGCTGAAATGAAACGGGAAATAAGAGAGGAAAAAAAACCCAACAACGTAAACCGCAAAAATAACCCCTGTTAAAGTAGTAAACCGCGCGGCAACGATGCGGGGTCGGGTGCTGATGGCAGGCGCTCTCCTGGCGGCGGGGACACATGCATCCCATCCCACCCCACACCCCCGGCCATGCCCCTCTCCCCAGTGCCACGAACTGCGGGTAAAGCGACAGCTTTTTGTTGTCTCCAGACAAATCTGGCGTTGGAGTTGAGGTTTCCCGAGTTTATCCTCTTGTCATAAATCATTACGGTCTCCACATCCCTCCCTCCCCACCCCACGACCTTTTTCTCCCTTCAAAATCCTTCCACCAAAAAAAAAGAAACCCTAATCCGGGTAAAACTCCAGCCCGCATGAATGGGGAGACCCCGGGACGGCGGAGGGGTGGCGGGAGGCTGCTCCTTTTTCAGAAGGAGCCGGTAACGAAACAGACAGCTTCTCCGGCGGGGACACCCGCCTGCCTCGGGCCGGGCCACCCCGTCGCGGGCACCGGGCTGCGGCACTCGGGCGCTTGCTGCAGGATTTGGGGTTTTTTTGCTAAAGAAATCGGCCCGGGCCACCTTCCCCTGGCCCCATCGAGCGACGGGACCGGCAGTGGAGATGGGAAGGATGCGGCGGGATCACCGCACACAAGCCACCGCTGGGCTGCCGCTTCCCAGCCAACCCCTTCCCAATCGCTTCTCTTCTGAGAGCTGACCGGGGTATCCCCTGCGTCCGGGGAGCGCTGCACAATGAAGCCCCTTCCCAGGGCTTCCATTTCTTATTTCCTTCTTTCTCCGATATCTTTTACGCACTTGTTCGACCTAACAAGTCCCTCATCACCCCTCATCTCATCCTTTCCCGCGCCCCTCTCCCTTCCGCGACGTTCGGGGGGTCCCGTTCCACAGCCGGTAGCAGGCAGCGATGCAGAGTCGAGGGCAGCAGCCTGCTCGGAACTCCGCGGCTGCGGAAAACGGATTGAGCATCCCCGCGGGTTCGTTTCTCCGTGCCCTGATGGCCGAATGTTTGGGAGCCCCGTGGGTTGAGTAGGAAGCACGAAGCGCCCTTTTCCGATGCCAAACTCGTGGGAAGTTGTTTCCTGCGAAATGAGCGCCCAGAGCGTTCGCAAAATAAAAGAAGTTGCGGATACTGCCGCTTCCGAACGGGCGCGCCAGCTTTGGCTCGGATGAGTTTTAATTTTATTTATTGTATTAATTTTTTTGTTGTTGTTTAACACGCCGATACCCTGCACGGCGGGCGAAGTCGCGTCACCCGGGAGCTAACGATGCTGCACGGCTGCGGAAGAGATCGGGACGGGGAGTCGGGGTGAGCCTTAGGAACTGCTCTGGCTCTGCTTACCGGGTTGAAACCGGGGTGAGCCCATCCCGGCTCGATTTTCCCCCTCCCCGTGGCTCGGGAGCTCCCGCCGCCTCTTGCTGCCCCCCTCCCCGGCAGACATACAGCACCGGGACAGACACACAGCGCTGCAAAGTTTGCCCGGGGTCTGCCCCGCGCCCGCTCCCTCTTCCCCCCCGGCCCCGCTGCCCTCCCCGCCCGCTAGGCCCCGTGTCAGTCACGGCGGCGGCTCCTTTGATCTTCCCCGCCGGCGGAGGGCGGACGCACCGCTGAAGTTTCGCCACCGCCCCGTTCTCCCCCGCCGGCCCCCGTGGGGCTGTGACGGGTGGCCCCGGCCGGGCCGAGAGAGCGGGGGCGGCCGCGGAGGCGCCCCCGCAACTTTTTCCCCCTACCCGCGGGCGCGGAGGAAAGCGGTGGCCGCGCGCTCCATCTCCCGCCTCTCCCCCTCCCCACCCACGCGCCCTGCCGGGGCTGTTTCTTCCTCTCGCAGCCGCCCCGCGCGGTGCCGCAGGGCCCGGTCGTGCCCGGTGCCGCGGGCGCAGCGGCGGACAAAGGCCCGGTGGGTGCGCGCCGTGGGCAGCGCCGTCGCTGTCCTCCTCGGGGCTCCTCATCTCCCTGCCTGCCCACCCCCCAGGCCCCCAACGCCCCAAAGCCAGTTTGACTTGGGCCCGCCCCAGTGGCGGCAACTTCACTCGGCGGCTAAAGTCGGGCGGGATCCGCTCCCTGCGCGTCCCCTCGCCCCCAGGGTGAGCCCAGCCTCAGGAGGCTGGGCAGGGGGATGGGGCTCCCGGAGGGCGGGATCCGGCGCGGTCCTGGGGGGCGGGCGGGACGCGAGCGGGTCTGTTTCCACTCGTTCCCTCAGGACGAGGTTTCCCGCGGGGCCGGGGCCGTGCGGGAGCGGGGGTTCCTCGGGCCCGAGGGGGCGGACGGGCGTCTCCAGCTGCCGAGAGCAGCCCCAAGGACTTCACGGGATTTTTCCTTCTTCTCTCCTCCTTCTCCTCTCTCCTCTTCCCTCCTCCTCCTCCTCCGCCTCCTCCTCCTCCTCCTCCT